>CAIGQZ010032248.1:3408895-3445303 GCA_903798205.1 Danio tinwini | reverse complement strand
CAGTGTTTCCCAAGCCTGTTCCTGAAGGCACACCAACAGTATCTTTTTTTTGGATGTCTCCCTTATCTTAGCCATTCATTTCGATGGTTTCCAATGGAAAAGGTTGAAAATGTGTACTTTTGGTGTGCCTTCAGGAACAGGCTTGGGAAACACTGGGTTACATAACTACATAAGTGCATAATAGCTCTTTCATATGCTGCTGCTGTGCCATTGTAAAAATAAAGAACACATCAGTATGGCTGTCATCACAAATCAGTCAAGAAAACAATTCAGATTAGCGATTACATGCTACACTAAAAGTGAAAGAGAGACTTGCAATCAGATCGATGACATTAGTGTTGATAGGTGTTAATCAAAGACATGTAAACATAAATCACCAATGAACTTGATCTCAGGTTCATTACTCTGCAGTCAGGCTAATCATAAAAAGCATCACAAACATACTTTATAAAGATCTTAAATGCACTTAAATCTCCCAGAGGAGCAACAAAAAAGTTCACATGTACCATACCTATACATTGAATTTAACCATTCGCCTTTGATCTGTACAAGACACCAATACATCTGGCTAACTACAGTGGCTCAGGATTCACAGTACTGTGCCAAACGCTGCTTTCAGAGCGTGCAGTTCGGCTTCAAAGATGTATCAGACATTTCATGAGGGGAAATGTTTAAGAAATGTATGCTAAAACCAAATCTGTGCTTCGACTTGATCTAAATCTTTCAACGTCCAGGGCTAATAGATGTGGGGGAGAGGTTAAAAACTGTTAAGTCCTAAATGAAGGCCTTGACTATGAGAATGGGAATGGGCAAGTCTGAGAAAATGAGGGCTTACAGAGGATTCATCAAAATTAGCATTAAAGCATGATATGAAAACTGTAAATGCAAGTTTTGTGGACATTTCGTTAAACAAAAAACTAATAATATAGTATACAAACATCTATTATGTGTTATTGGAGCGCCATTATGGCATTAACAAAATGTAAACATCAACTAATGGCTAAAATAAGCATGGAATCCATTTTACTTCCTTTATGTGATTACTTTTCTGCATATCGCTTAAGAAAATGGCTTCATTTTATCCACAATCATATTTATGTAATAGTTCTATGGAAAAATATGAACTGAACTTATCTATGCTCAATTATTCAATTCAATCCATGTTTATTTATATAGCGCTTTTTTCAATGTAGATGTGTCAAAGTAGCCTAATAAATAATTAATCAAACGCGTTAAGAAAGTAAAACAAAAAGTCCATTTTGATTTCATGTGGTTTATGAGGATTAGTAAAAACTTCCATGTGAAATTTGAAGCAAGTCTTATAGTTTGATTTCATGGTCCAGCCTATATGTTGTGGCACTTCTTAAAAAGACGGTTCACCCAAAATTGAAAATTCAGTCATCGTTTCTTCTTCCTCCACTTGTTACAAACCTGTTTGAGTTTCTTCTGTTGAACACAAGGGAAGATATACTGAAAAATGTTGGGACAAAGATCAGCTATTGACTTCCATGGTATTTTTTTGGTTCCTACTATGGTTGTCAGTGGCTGCTGGTTTCCAACATTCTTCAGAATATTTTCCTTTGTGTTCAACAGAAAAAAAGACTGATGAGTATTATCCAAAAGTCAAAATTTGTTTATGTACTCAACCTTCAAGACATCCAAGATTTACAAAAAGATTTGTGCTGCTTGTTCAATCTACTTATTTAAAATTCTTTTTGGGGGAAAACTTAACTGTTTTATGTTCAATCCACCTATATTTGTAAACAACTAAGTTCACTTAATCGATTTTTGTTGGGACAACATGAAGGAATTGTGTGGAACCCAGCATTTTTTACAGTTTAGGTGGCTTTTTCTTCTGTCAAACATTCATTTTCCTTCAGCTTAGTCCCTTTATTTATCAGGGGTCTCCACAGCGGAATGAACCGCCAACTTATCCAGCATGTTTTACACAGTGGATGTAAATATAAATGCCCTTCCAGCTGCAACCCAGTGGGAAACACCCATACCCTACGGACAATTTAGTCTATTCAATTCACCTATAGCACACGTGTTTGGACTGTGTAGCAAACCCACACCAACACGAGGAGAACATGCAACCTCCACACAGAAATGCCAACTGACCCAGTCAGGACTCACACCAGTGACCTTCTTGCTGTGAGGTGACAGTGCTACCACAGAGCCATCATGTCGCCCCTTCAGTCAAACATTTAAAAATAAAAGTTCTTTTTCCTCATTTTCTTTTTAACGGAGAGAAGATTTTTTTTTAACACATTTCCAAAACATAATAGTTTTAATAACTCATTTCTAATAACTGATTTATTTTATCTTTGCCATTATGACAGTAAATATTTTACTAGACATTTTAAAACCCTTCTATACAGCTTAGTGACATTTAACTAGGCAGGTTAGGGTAATTAGGCAAGTTGTTGTATAACGATGGTTTGTTCTGTAGACTATTGAAAAAATATATATCTTAAAGGGGCTAATAATTTTGACCTTAAAAAAGGCTGTTAAAAACTTAAAAGCTGCTTTTATTCTAGCCAAAATAAAACAAAGACTTTTTCCAGAAGAAAAAATAGTATCAGACATACTGTGAAAATTTCCTTGCTCTGTTAAACATCATTTGGAAAATATTTTAATAAGAAAGAAAAAAATTATTTAATAATTCTGGGCTAATAATTCTGACTTCAACTGTATACATATATATATATCCATGCCTAATATTAGATGGCCAGAAAGTGATACATTTTTTATAGATTGTTAAAATATTGGTATCTGTTATGCAGCAAGTCCAGAGACTGCACACCATGATTTTATATCAAATTCACTTTAATGTGTGATTTGACTAAAAAGTCAAATGGTCAAACAAATAATTTCTCAATTCAAATGAGTAGCGGCTTGGACTCGAAAACAGTATTCCATACATCACGATTTAACAAGTGCAACTATTTACAAAGAATCATCATTTGCACAACACAGGAAGCTCCATTTCTAAATGCACCGCCAAAATACGACACTAATAAAGCAATGACAGGATGCAGAAATGAACCATGCTCAAAGAACAGGATCTGCTGCATGTCCTCCATTGTTGTTTATGGCGCAGTTCAAATAATGTTGCATCTATAAACACGTGAAAAATGCAATAGGTGTTCTCTTAAGTTCTTAACAGAGGATGTTTGCAGTGCATCTACATTTGAAATAATAAACTTTAGTGAGTAAAATACATTATGTAAACAGTCTGTACGGTTTTCTTGTTTGAGCGAGTACTGTTTTAAATAAAAATGCAGTGCAAACTGTACTAAACTGTACCATATCGCACAATAAAAATGACACAAATATAAAGGTACAAATATCAGTAGCTGTTGGCTTGCATTATATCTGTTTCTCAACCAAGTTCTTGGTGGACCACCAGCTCTGCACATTTTCCAGTGTCTCCTCAGCCATCAGTTTATTAGCAGAGACTAAAAGACCTGTAATTGGCATGACAGACAAAAGAGACATCCAAAACCTGCAGTGTTGGTGGTCCTCCAAGAACGTGGTTGAGAAACACTGCACTCACCAATGACCACAGTTTCAGCTAGGAATCTTCTTTAATGCTTCATTGAAGCAGAAAGGTCACCTATATCTTGGATGGCCTGAGTGCGAGTACATTTGTTTAAAAACACCATTTTTGGGTGAACTACCCCTTTAGAAGCTATGGCTTCCAAACTGTCCTGCAGAGTTTAGCTCCAACTTTCATTAACACGCCTACCTGGAAGCTTCTATTATGACATGTAAGACTTTATTTGCTGATCAGATGTGTTTCAGTAGAGTTGGAACCAAACTCCTCTGGACAAAACAGAGTTTGACTCCTGCTTTAACACTAGAATCGCCGGAGGTTGCTGTATTCCTAAATTCGCCAGTGCAGGTAAATTTTACTCAGCACAAATTTTAAGAAATTGCTAAAAAACAAAGCAAAAAAAACACTATTTCACAGTTTTTCGCCACTGTTAACAAAAAGTGTCTACACTCATGAAATGATTATTTCAGGATAACAAGATTGTCTTAGGAGTAGGTTATGAGTAGATTAAAATATCTACATTTGAGCCATCATACATGATGCCAAACTTATTTCTCCAAACTCTCCATCTTTCATTGCATTTTGTATTTTTAATAGCTCTACAAAACGCCTTATTTTAGTCATTGTGACTATTAATTTATTATAACCACTAATTCAGTGAGTAAAATTGAAAGCAGAAGTCATTGGTAAGTAATTTCAAACATAAGCAGTGCATAAGTACAAACATTTTTTTATAGTAGGTAAATTTGACCCACTCTGGCGCTTCTAGGAATAAATGTCCCACTTTTTCTATTTTTATCTAAACAATATTTTATATCTGGGAGTTGTAAATAAGGCAATTTTAGTAAAAGTCAATGACTGGGAGTTTTATTGAAGGTCTGTTATGTACATTTGAATAACAGTGATGGGTAAAATTGACCCCATGGCGGTTCTAGTGTTAAAGTCTACATGGGCTTACAAAACGATTTTACTTCATTGAAATGTACTGCGTAACAGACTACTGCCCATCTGAAAGTGATTGGATCATGAAAATAAAGCGCGTTTACTACTAAAATGTGTTTGCTGTCGAATATGATGTGCTGAAGTGTAGAAAAGAGTAAATCAAATCAGTTTGATTTACAGATGAATCAATTCTGTTTAGAAAAAAAGTGCAGTTCAACCAATTCCGTTGCAATTAAACGGTGCTAGTGGCATAAAAGTTCGTAATGTTAAATACAAAAAAATCCTTCAAACATCAGCCAGTTGCAAAAAATTAAAAATAAAAACCAACAGGCATGCGCTCATAGAATAACACTCCAGTCTAATCAGGTACTAGTATAAATTAAAGATGTTTTTTGGAGGCCCATAAGTTATTTACAAGATGACAAGAAAATAGAGAAGAAAAAACTAAATGGGTAAGTTAAGAGCAACAATTTAACACGAAGTACAGGTTAAACATTCATCGCATCACTCATCATAACACAAATAAATACCAGTGTTCATGCAAAACTATCACAGTTCCACCATTCAGACGTTTCCTCTCACAACCCGCAGAAAGAGAACTAACAAAAAACGCGTTCACACATACGCACGCAGAGGAAATCGAATGTGTAAAAATACTGAAAGCCACATGCTGACGCACCATGTGTATATTGTACACCTCACAACAGTAAAAAGTAGTTCTTGCATTCGTTTAATCTCACACATGAGCCGCAGAGAGGGCACTAAAAGTGGGCGAAAAGGGTCTTCATGCAACAGTCCGCATGAAAGAAGAATTTAAACAGAGACGAAAAAAGAAAAGCGCAAAAGTATCACATTTACAAAACGCATCGAATAATCCACTGACACTTGATGTTTGTGCCACCTTCTTGGCGCTCAAAAAGCCTTGGTAAACCATTGTGTCTCGCTTTTTGTTTGATTTTTTTTGTGTGAGAACGAAAAATAATTGAAATAAGAATAGAGTAACGAAAGTAAGAGCAAGAGTGGTGGAAGCATCCGGAGTGTCTGTGTTTTGCGTTAGTTATCTCATGTCAGAGACGGAGCTCTGATTAATGCTGTAGGTGGGTGACAGGTCTCCTCCGCCTATCGTGGCCACCAGGGGCGTCCCGTTACTGTTCAGACAGCCTTCCTGTAGAGCAGCGAAGTAAGAGGCCTGTACTGGTTTGTGACACTGCAACACTTGTATGGCATCGTCAATTTTGAACCATTCCCTTTTTCTCCCTGTCAAAACAATACACACACACACACACACAAACACACATTATAGTCTAAAGTTGCTAAGACTTTTATTTAAGTATGCTGATGTACTTTCTACAGAATTGGAATATTAAATAGGGGGCGGGGCTTTTTTTCTGCACATCATTCACTTATAGCAAACTAACGGTAAGTGCAGGGCGTGAATTACAGAGGAATTTGATGTCCCTAATTAACGCTTGATTCCCCTCTAAAGGACATCAAAACAAGTTGTTTGGGGGAGTCAGCCCTTTAATAGTGAGAAACAGCTTTCTCGTGTCTCTGATCTATACATTAAATATTAATAATTCAAAAATTTATAATATAAATATACACTTGACCCTTCATATAACGATTCATACCATCATGAATGCGCCTAGTCAGTGCAAAGGAATCGTTCAACAGTCTGAAACTGGCAGATCTATTCATAAAACACGTTTCCTTTAAAATAGGTGTTTATATCTACATGTAGCCCAAAAAAATAAATATTAGACACATAATTTGTATAGTTTGACCTATAGTAACCTCTAAAATAGCTAATCAGTCACTAAATATCCATAAAACATTGAAAATGTATACGTTTTATTAATAAATTAGATGTAATTTCAATACATTCATAAATCCGATTCACTGAAGCATATATTAGCAAACTACTACTGAAAAAGTTGACCCCAACAGTGGTGCCACGCCTCCTTTTAAAAATCGTTCATTTTCGTATGGCTGAACTTGTACGAATTAGCCACTAAACTGACAAAAAGTAAAATAGTTAGGTTTCCTCGTGAGATCAGGCCAAATGATCAGACTTTTAAACGAGTACATTAATTTTTATTTTTTTTTACAGTCGTTTAACTTGCATGGATTAATGTTTCACCTAAAGAATAACAAGGTACGCTGGCAAAATTGTACATTTTGATGTCACACATACTTAATTATAAGGAGTTAATAAGTTGACATTAGTAACATTGTGCACTCACCAGCCACTTTATTAGGTAGGTACTTCTGTTCAGTTGCTTGTTACAACAAGTTTAGAATCAGCCAATCACATCGCAGCTACTCTATGCATATAGGGTTCAAACAAAGCATCACAATATGGAAGAAAGGTGATTTTAGGCGCAATGATATTACGTAGTGCCTGAAAATAGTCCCCAGATAGGTAACAGTGCTGCATAATATTCTTGTGTCTGCTGCAGCCATAGTACAGCAGGAAAGTTCCTTGATTATTACACTGGAATGAGAGCATAGTTCTTGCCATATTGACCTAGATAATAGCCACCTTTCTTTTTTCGTCGGTCTTAGTATATGATGTAACTACAGAAGAGTTAAGCTTTAAATAGAAAAATGATCGAAGCACTTATTTCAATGTTTTGAGACAGAAGCTAATGGTCTAATCAGATTCAATGATTTATGCTAAGCTAAAAGTGCTCCTGCCAGAGACAGAGATAGGCTGAATGAATGAAAAAATTATAAAACTCAACTGTTTAACTCTAGGGGAAATGTAAAATGAGCCTATTTTTAAAAAGAAAAAAAGTGGTGCGTTCCTTTAAAATGTTAGTCACCACTGTTTGTCCTTCTTAACCGACAATAACTTTTTAAAGTCAATTACAAAAAGGCTAATCTCTCTCATCTGGATCCAAAAGCAAGACTGATGGTGATGATACACAGGGCACCTTTTTGAGCAATGTTTCTGGACAACTTTGGGAAATAATCCCATAAATGGGCAGCTAATTCGGCTAATGGGTATTATAATATACTAACATTACGACATAATATTATTGCCCATTCTTAACCAAAGACTCTAGAAATACACAAGACACGTCACTCGTATCTTTTTGAATGGGGAAAAGTGTAACTGTATATATGGTGAATAAAGCCCCGCCTACTAGTACAGGAGCCAGTCATCAATCGATATATGGCGAATAAAGCCCGCCTTCTAGTACAGGAGCCAATCATCAATCGCTATAGGCTGGGGGAGGGGCTTAGACCAGATGTAAGTTTCTGCAGATCATTTGGACGTTTAGAAATGAAAGTAAAGACACAGTTGAAGTTTAATTTTATTGGTAATTCTCATTTGAAATTCAATCGTAAGCTTGGCAAGCAATTTCGGAGAAATTAAATGTTTCCCCATTTAAACAGAATGCCCAAGCATACTGCCCGAGAGACGTTTCAAAGATGGGCGCCGAGTGAAATAACTTGCCTTAAAGGGATTTTGGTAAAACTAATCTGTAAGACCAAAATTTAAGATGGTGGCTAATGCCGAGTTCAGACTGCATGATTTTCAAAGTAAACGTGTCACAGATGTTTTCACACTGCATGACTATCTGGGCTAGCGTTTTGTCGCTGCTTTGTTTACACTGCAAGATGGATCGGCGACAGGAGGTTTTACACTGCATGACTTTACAATAGGAAGAATCGCCGACAACTTTGTCCAAACTACGTCTCACAACCAAACACACATAGTATATTTTGTTATTAAAGGTGCTGTAAGTTTTTGACTCTTCTAAAGCATAAAAATACCATAATATGTGTGCAGATATTTAAGAAACATCACAAGTGAACATACTTGTTTAACTGAAAAACAATGCTGAAGTCAGATATTCTGCTTTGAAAATGTTTTTTCCATGCGCGAACGCTGTCTTTGTTTAGGTAAATTTAACCTGCACAATGCCAGTTTAGCCAATTATAATTCAGCACCCCGGGTTGCCTTGTTGGAAAACAGTGTATTTCATTCATTCATTCATTCAGAAAGGCTCTGAAAGCATGCGCCCGTCACCAAAATGGACAGTATTAGACGTCGAAATAAGATAGATTCAGTTCCACATGAGGTTATTAATTAGCAAATGATATAAATATTACGAATGTAAACATTAGGTGAGCAGGTTACATTATAACCGCGTGTCCTAACAACACAGGCTGTGACGAGATACGCAGTGATGAGCAGTTTTGCTGTTTGCACCAGACGAAACACAACAGAAATTTAAATAAAGCCTTTCAGAAGCACAGAATATGCACTCACTCTCGAAAGGGTAAGGTTTATAATCTATTCAAACTCACATTGTTAGCATTTAGCACTGAACAAAACACAAGGTTTACCTGAGGTGATCACTGTCATAGGTTTCTGTTGTTCAGCTGTGAGAAATAGAAGCCGTTTCTAATATATCAATTTGAGGTGTTATTTAGAACCAAAACTCCTTTTAATATGATAAATATTCCCTCTGTCGCGTGTCGTTGCTTTTATTTAGAACACAGTTTAAATCATTCACTCCTGTACTCAATCTGGCATCCTGCGCTTGCGCTTATTTTGATCCAGGAGTGCAATACCTAGTTCAACCACTGGGAGTCAAACTTACATACTGCACCTTTAACTACATAATAAGAACGAAGCTTTTAATAGGGTAGAAAATGTACATATTTGCTAACCTTGGTTTGAAGGGAATAAGCAATTCCTCCTAAACACTTTTCTTTTTTGACCTGGTTGTGATATTGCTCAGATGACACGTCAAACAGACACAGTGCTCCAGCCCAATTGACACTAGTTTTTTCTCCATTTATTGGGTCCAAATAATCTGAAAATGAGCGCTTTTAACTTTTCCCACAACCTGCAGATACTCACACTAGTGGATGCTGCTCTCTCATTGGCTGTAGGTAATTGCAGATGTTATTTTCAGTCAAAACTCATTTCACACAGCATGATTTAAATCACAGACAGCTCCAGATATTTAGCATGGCAAATATCTGACGGGGGTCGGCGACTGATCAGTGATTCTCTCAGATCGCGTTCACAAGATGTGATTGTTACTCATGTGAACGAGCACCGGTTTGCCTGTGATTTCAGGCATTTATCTGTGATTTCTCAAAACCTGTCGGCGAATCAAAATTGGGGCTAAAATCATGTAGTCTGTACTCTACATAAATGTACGCAACAAACCCTAAATCTCAATCCAAAAGAGCACCTTTGGAATGTGCTGGAATTGGAAACTCACATCATGCATGTTCAGCCAACAAACCATGTCAAAATGAAGTGAAATCCCATTGCTGAATCTAGGCCACAAGAATTAAGGTGGTTTTAAAGGGAAAATATGATCCAACTTGGCACTATCAAGAAGTACCTTATAAAATGACCAGTGAGTGTACATTCCAACAGAAAACTGGTATTTTGAATTTTAATATTTCATCATATTTATTTTTAAAAAATGTAAATAAAAATTTATCTTACCAAATCCGAACCCCAAGGACTTACCAATGTTCACCGAATCCTCCCAATCTTCCAGAACTTCGGTTACGATGAGAACGTAGACATACGTTCTGTGTTTCCTATCTCGATTCTGAGAATTAAACAATATTTAAATCACTTTACAATTACGTTTTACAAGCTTTAATAGAAAACCATGCTTAGGGCTCACTCACACTATGCTATCCGAACCGTACCCAGGCCCGTTTCCCGGATCGTTTGAGAAGTGTGAGTGCTCTGAATTGGGTTCAGGCACGGTACACTTGGGCGGCCCTGGCCCGGTTGGAAGAGGTGGGCCTGAGCAGTTCACTTGGGCTCAGGCGCGGTACGCTTACAGTGTGAGTGCAAGCGTGCCTAAGCCCGAAACTGAAAGCGAGACGTGACTTTTAAGGGACTGTTTCATATGGATTAATTAGTCATTCGTACAGTTCAATGAACGCAAACTGTCGTAGATTATTAAAGACGCAAATCCCTTAGTGCACGTCAGCTGCAGCAAACTTCATAATTCCTGCAGCACGAGGACTTTATGATTGTTTATGAGAGTCAAAAGTGGCTGAGAGTTCTGCGAAATATTAGACTGTCACCACATATCAAACGACTTAAACAATATAACTAAAGAAATCTCCACTGTTCTGAGCGAGAGCGCTTGCTGAGCAGTGCATCATCGATGACGTAAGCACGCCCAGGCCCGAATGTAATGTGAGTGCGGCCCGTCGGGGGAGACGGGAGGGGGGGACAAGCGTGCTTTGGCCCGGTTCAAGACAACTGTACATAGTGTGAGTACGGCCTTATATTACTTACCTCAAATATTCCTACTAGTCTTCCTAAAGTGCCCTTGACTCCAGCCTATAAAACAATGAACAGATGAAACTGAAACAACAAGATTTATTATGTCGTCAGGGGTGTTCAGTGCAGAACCACTGACTGAGTTCATGTGAATTTGACAGCTGATATGTTTTCAGAGGTCAAGAAAAGACACGGCGGTAAAAACAAGCAGTCAGTGAGTGTCTACACCTGACCTGAGTGATAGAGATCCATCAGGACACTCTTTAGGCCAAATGCCATGTACACAACATGCTCGTGGTCGATTATCATCAAGCAGGATCTTAATTTAGTCCAGATATGGTCCAGTTTGAGATCACTAATGAAAATGATTTAATATGCATTCTTATAATTGTTTTTGTTTATTTATTTTAAGTACATTTATTAATTAATCATTTATGTAATCATATTAATTAATAATTGTTCTAATAGTTGCTCTTCAAGGCTGTATTTACTTAATAGAAAACACAAAAAATTGGAATTTAATGAAATATTATTTTCATTTTAAATGAATGTTTTATAATTTAAATTAACTGTAAAATGTGATGTAAAGCGGATTTTTTGTATCATTACTCCATTATCCTTTAGAATCATTCAGTGCTTCCCACACATAGACTTTACTTTACAGGTATATTAACGACCGCCCAAGTATATTTAGTAACACTTTTTTTTTTATCCACTCAATATAACCAAACATCTGCAATCGATTAAGTAGTGGAAAATCTTCTCTTATTTACCTGTTTCATTCTGTGCCCGTAAGACCTTTCAACAATTGTGCAGACAGTTTCACATGTTCTTCAGACCCACAGAGACATGCATTTTTGGGACTTAAAAAATGTGTCCGGCCCGGGTTTCTAAATCTCCTAAAATGTCCAAAATTCAACTTCTGCTTTCACTTTCTAAAGCTTGTATGCGTTTTTTGCATTACTTTTTATTAAAGACTACTTTCTGCCTGAGAGAAAAAGTAAATAATAGATTCATTAATCTAAACGACTCAGAAAAACTTTACTATATACTCTGAGAGGACGAAATTAATGATCTAAACTGGCTGCAAAATATATGTACACCATTAGTAATGGTTAATCAACGCATTTGCCTTAATAAAAAAAAAATCTACTCGTTTTAATCTTGCAATTATGATCATTTTAAGAGATATTGTCTGTTTTTATGAACTTTTCTGTCATTTATAACTCATTTGCCGATTTTTTTTTTATTTGCTGATGTTATTTGATATACATATCTAAAATGCTTTGGCGTTCAAGTTTGTTTTGAACTTGAAAGAGAAAGAAGCAGATTTTACCTGTTAGTGGGTGCACATGGCTCCTGAATAGCATAAAAGTAATTATTTTTCATTTCAGTCTTTTTTTTTTTACTTTAAACCCATTAAAAAGAAACCGTGTCATAATAAATACAATTATTATTAAAAATAATTTATGTTTTGTTTGTCGCATATAGTTTTATTTTTATTTATTTATTTATTTTTAGCTTTGTTTTATTTTATATTTATGTGATGTGTGTAAATGGTGCATTTCAATCCAGCTACCACCGCAAGTATATTTCAAACCTGTGGGAAGCACGGTCATTCTAATACATTTATGGTGATTTTAAACTAGTGCTGTCAAAACATTAATCACAATTAAATCATTTCCAAAATAAAAGCTTTATATATGTATATTCATTCTTTTTATTCATATTTATAATACAAATTGTATATAAATATACATGTACATTTGTTTGTAAATATTTATTTAAACAACATTTCTAAACAATAAGCACACATACATTATAAAAAAAAACTTATTTTGGATGCGATTAATCACGATTAACCATGCAACAGCATTATTTTAAACAGTTGATATTATTTTATCAACATAAATAAAACTGTTGTGCTTATGTTTTGCAAATTATGACTAATATTTTTGATGAGCAAAGTTCAAAAGAACCGCATTTATTTATAACATAATAAAAGTCTTTCATTGAATCCATGACTTTTACATAGAAACATTACTTTCCGTCTTACCAAACCCAAACATTTTTTATACAAATTATATTGTCAAAACAATAGCAAGATTTTTAAATATTCTGAAGTGCATCTAGAGTTTCAGTGCAACCAAGAACATGTGACCATCAGAACAAAGTCACATTTTATTAACTTGCATTTCAGCAGCAACACTCAATCCTAAATAATCATGACCAATTCAACATTACCAATTTTTAAAAAGTAAACATGTTTTAATGTAGTCTATGACTTCAGGACAACTCCACCAATGTGGTTGCACTGAACACCTGACATTGTGTCATGGTATGTTTTTAGTCGATGGTGGCTCTTGGCTACTGTCTGGCAGTGGAGGTGTGAAGAGCAGCTCTTAATCTGAGTGTAATGCCCTTTAAAACTGTAAGGCGATCGTTCCGGCAGGATGAACAACATGTTTGCTGCCTGTCAGATGGCCAGAGAAAAATAGGAGAGTTTGGCAGATCTCAGCTAATGGAACATTATCACTTCACGAGAAACCCCATTTGTTAAATGTCAGCAGAGAGAAAAAATTAAGATCAAGTCAAATTTTTTTGTCTAAGTAGTGATAGGCCAATACATCAGCTAGCTGACTAATAAATGCTATATGGATATACAGAAATATTTTAAGCTTTTAAGACCTTTTTAAGACTCTTTCCGTACATTTTAAATCCTCGTCGCCATATTAGGTTTTAAATGGTAAAAATAATTTACTAAATAATGATTGTAGGAAACTAATACTAAAATAAAATGTTATTCATACACTGAATAAAATTGCTAATAAAGCAGATCATGCCTATAGAACTGCAGAAATAACGGCATTGCCTTGGTTACTGCAGTAAATAAAGCATCGTGATGCAAATATGACATATCACGATGACATACCACATATGATATAAATGACGTCAGTACGTAATAACCGGTTAAGATTATTACTGAACCGATATCGAATTGTCCACGTGTGCATCGCGGTGCACCGGAGAAACAATGAATTTTGACACCCCTACAAATCAGTAAGCATTTAAATTAGAAATTGTGTACATTTTAAACACATCATTAGCCATAGAAATAAACCCATTCACCTTATTCTTCATGCTCGAGTGGGCACAGCCATTTAAATCTATTTGGCTTTTTCGCTTCCATTCATTTTTAGACATTAAAAACTGTTCGTTCTGCTGCTTGATGTTGCAAACTAATATATTTTTAATATTTTATTCTGCTTGGTCTGTATAGTCATGCAAACACTTGTTTGTAGAGCAAGTAGTTTGACCGTTTTCTGCCGTTTAGTATTCCTTGTCATTTCTCCCATAGGCGACTGAATCGGAAATTCTAAAACAATTGCAAAAACGAGCGCACTTCCGCATTGAAGAATAAGGTCAACTGGAAACCGTGGCACTGGTTTTTTTTAGTCATTGGAATTTTTACATTGCAACTCCACGGCATCCCAATATTTGCATATTAATTCAGGCAAACTTTTGCATACCTTGTAAAATAGCATTTAAGACTTTTAAATACTTTTTAAAGATCTTAAAATACTCAAATGACTCATAAACTTTAAATACTCTTTAAGACCCCTGTATGAGAAATATCAGGCCAAAATATACCGACTTTGAATCTATTTTGTGCTAATATTATACAAAACAGTATGTGTTTAAATCAGAAATTGTGTACATTTTATACACATTATAAGCCATATAGACATAATCCTATTGGAAACTGTGGAAATTTTTTAGTCATTGCAATTTTCCTCTATGGAGAGGAAAATATGATAAATAATAGAAATGATTAAATATTTTGATGCATGATCTCGGAGAAGTATATGTGCTTAATGTCAAACCTCTTCACAGACTTCTCGGGCAGCAGCGACGTTGGGCTCTTCTTCAGGCTCCATTCCTCCTCCGGGTACGATCCATTTGTCTGGATGTCTGCTGCTGCTCACCAGTAACACCTGTCCGGACACATTATGTCTGTTTTACATATGCATTTAAAAAGCATAGGCATGTCATATGGGAGTGGGAGGAGCTAAAAATCTCTTGTGAAGCACTTTGCTCACTGCAACTCTCTAATTGGTAGATTTGCTGCGCAGCATCGTTGGTAATGTAATTGTTCTGCTCAAATTCAGCACTTAAATATTTGTTTTAACCCTTTATTTATTATCATAGAAGTACTCTCTGGAAAAAAACTGGAGTGTTACTGGGGGTTATTCCAAAACTGTTGAATTTATATGACTTTATCAGTGTCAAGTTAGCATATATGGTTCCTTGCCCAATAATGGATTAAAAAATAGTTGAATGAATGCGAAACAGAGGGGTCAAATGATGGAATAAAATGCTGCTTTTTGAAAGTATCATGGTACCATTTGGTTTTCCACACTGAAGAAGCATATTCTTTATTTGACTTAATTAGCAAAAAAATTATAAAGAAAAAGACAATAAATCCTAAATCATACTTTGGAAATTCAGTCTCATGATATATTCACAACTAGTACAGTATTCTCAGATGTGGTATTTGTATTGCAAGAGATGCTATTTTTACTGTTTCGAAAGAACAGTATGGTACTACTTGTTAGTGCTACTCATGTAAATACATATACAGTATAATACATAAATGGCCCATTTCCACTGAGTGGTACGGTATGGTACACTTTTATGGCCACTGTCAAAAGGTGTACCGAACCGAACCGTACCACTTTTTCAGCACTCTTTCGAAAGGGTACCAAATACTACACGGGAAGCTGAACACTGATTGGTTACAGAGAAATGTCACGAGCTCGTGGAGCTAGCCTGAATGAAAACAAAGGAACCGCCATGTTTTTAATACACAGCCGAGACAACTATGTGCATATAATAACGAGCCATGGATGACCCGAAACTTAAACAAACCTTGTCATTGTCTTGATGTACAGCCACAATGCCAAGAAGAACGAAATCTGCCGTGTCCTGTTGTTGCTTTACGAGGCCGTCTAAAAGTGCGAGCAGTTTTGAATTTCTCCAGGGAGCTCGCGATCGCGTCTATATTTGATATAACAAACTTCTTGAGCTGATGATAATAACGTGTGTGTGTTTATTAAAGTGTCTTGACATCTGATCTGTTCAGAAAAGAAAAGGACAAACGCGAGAGTGAAGCGCTGAAAAATGGAAAAGCCCAACAAAACACAGGAGCGAATTGTTTTTAGCAACCTGAATCATGAACAAACTGCCATGTTCATCGCATTTTAAACTATTATGAACTCTGAATGATGGAATTACTCTCTAACAAAGACTACATGTACTGGTGAAGATTAGAGACACCGATTGGACTATATTGCGTGTTGATTATGAACTCAAATAAGGATTTAATGTATGCTGTGTGTAATTTTTTCTGTAAGTGGTTACATATCGGAGACTGTAAGGGTCTGTATGTGTTCATATATGTTGCATTTATTTTTTTATTTGATATAATTGCAGAAGTTACAGTAGGCTGTTTCGCACTGTCATTGATCTGCAGTTATAATCAAATCATGTTCATAGAAATGTTAGTAATAAACATTTATACACAAGTATTTATGCGTGTAAAGCATCTGTTTTGTGAGAAGTGCTTCTCATATGATTTGTGAATGACCTGTACAGCTTTACTGTAGACATTTATTCGAGCGAGAATGAAGTTGACTGGAACTCTGTCATACACCACGCCCACCAAAAGGGTACCCTTTGTAGTGAAAACGCAAGCCTGATAAAGGCGACCCATACCGACCAGTACCGTACCAGTCAGTGGAAGCGAGCCAAAAATAGTATGTGGTTTTTACCCCAGGTTTGCTACTTGACAACACGGTTGTACCATTAAAATTGCAGAGAATATTTAATAGGATAGTTAACCAAAAACTGAAAATTCTGTCATCATTTACTCATCCTTCACTTACTCCAAACCTGTTTGTTTTTCTTTATTCTGTTGAACCCAAAATAAGATATTATGAAGAAAGCTGGAAACCTGTAACCATTAACCTTCACAATATTCAGTTTGTTATGGAAGTCAATGGTTTTTTAAGCTTCTTCGAAATATCTTTTGCATTCAACAGAATAAAGAAAGGTTTGAAACCACTTGAGACCGAGTAAATAGTGTGCACATTTCATTTGTTGGGTGAAATATCCCTTCAACTCCCAATATCATTATAGTACATGTTAACTGACTTATATTCGCACATTCGTTCATTTTGACGGTCCCTACGATGCTAATTTGAATATTCGGTCTGAAATCGCATTCAAGAATGACTTCAAAACAACATTAGCACTATTTAATTGACTGCGGACAATGTTGTACTTTGATAATTAAGTCATTGGCTGCTAATATGATTTCTCCATTTAGAATTAGCAAACAATGCCTATATTACTAGGGAGGAAATATCAATGTGCGAATACAAAACCAACTTTACCTCAATGACATGTTAGTGCTCTAAATAAAAAGTAACGTTACCATGGTATTTTGTTAGTAACATAGAAACACAATGCTGGATCTCAAATTATCATTGTATTGTCCTCACTGTAACGTTAGTATGGTCTGATTGATTTTCTTAACAGGGATTTATTACAATCCCACATCAGTATGTCAGTGAATCAGTCAAACTGTCAGCGAGTAGCATGTTAGCACTGCAGCTTCATTGATTATCGCTTTAATGCTAGGCCAGCTCCGCTAACCATGCTAACGTTAACCGCTAATAGCACACCGTTAACTCGCGGTTGAAGCTTTTAAACTTCACCGACTGACAGACGCTCATATCGGCGGCCAGATCCACCGATCCTCCGCTCGCTGTACTGGGACTTACCTCCTGTTCGGTGTCGTTCCTGAAGCACAGGCAGGCGGCCCGCTTCTTGTACCCGTCTCCATCATACGTGCGCGTCTGGTTTGACTTAAGTTTCATCATTTCGTCAAGACTAAGATCTAAACCTGAACTGAGGCAAAGACCGTGAATGGAAACGCCGCGGGAATCACTGGAAATGAGCGCTTCTGCGCTTCATTTTCCCAAAACCGAGCGCATCTCGGAGACAGACGCCATTATCCAAAACCGCTACTACGGGATGTGCGCAACCCGCACGGCGCAGACTGATAAACCGCACGTAGTTGTTTTAGAGAATTAGGCCTGCGGATAAGAAATTGCGCATGACCGTATATTCATTGTTTGTTTGTTTATTTATTTATATTTATTATAACGCAAGCACAAAAAGGCAAAACCCACGTAAACACGTTCGTAAAACGCGCAGAACGGAGCACAAATAATAAAGGTTACCATTTATTCATTGTTTATTTATTTATTTATATTTATTTTGTATTATTTATTGCAGTATAATATAAGCACTATACGGCAAAAACGCATGCAAACACGTTCGTCAAAACTTACAGAACACGGCACAAATAATATAGGTTACCAATAAATAAATAAAAACTAAAAATATACAATTAAATTTAAAAATATTTCAATTTTTTAAATAAATTAAGATGTGCTCTTCCTGATTTCGACCCTTTTAACAACCTCAAAGATTTACTGTACGTCCAGAATTATTCTCTATTCATTCTGTACACGAAATCTATAATTATTGTTGTTATTACAGATCATTTTAACTGTTATTAATTTAATATTTTAATTTTAATGTTGTAAAAGGACTAAGCCGAAAAGAAAATGAATTAATAAATTTTAATGTTGTGATATTACTAATATCAAGATACACATATTCAACATTTTAAAGAATAAACACTACTATTTGTATTTATTTTATGAACATTAGCTGTTATATGTGATAAAAATCAGTGTTCAATTGAAATACATGGTACTGCAAAGTGATTATATACTAACAAATTATAATTGTATAAATAAATGATAAATAAACAGTAAATATATGAATACTGTCAAATCTCTCTTGCAGCTAAATTAAGTATGATGTATCAAATAAAACAACAAGTAAAAGTAGGGGAGAGTGGGGAAGAAAGTGACATTTTTTCATAAAAGCCTAATTTTTAAAGATAATGTTTTTAGAAGAAATATATGTTAGCTGTGATATGTTACTAACTCACAAGAGTGCTCTATCAATATCAGATGTTGTTTTATATCAATGTAGAACAACTTTAATATAACTTTACTTTAAACAAGTTTCACATTGTTACTTTTGACCCCGTCAGCACTGGTGGGTCAAAGTAACACAACAATATTTGCTAGATTTATTCATCTTTCAACTCATCTTTATTTGTATAGCGCTTTTACAATGTAGATTGTGTCAAAGCAGCTTAGCATAGAAGATTATAGTTGAATTGAAACAGTGTCAGTCCAGTTTTCAGAGTTTAAGTTCAGTTCAGATCAGTGTGGGTTAATAATCACTACTGAGAGTCCAAACACTGAAGAGCAATTCCATCGATGCGCAGCTCCACAAGTCCCGAACCGTGCAAGCCAGTGGCAACAGCGGCGAGGAAAAAACTTCACCAATTGGCGAAAGTGAAGAATTTAAAAACCTCGAGAGAAACCAGGCTCAGTTGGGCACGACCATTTCTCCTATGGCCAAACGTATTGTGCAGAGCTGCAGTCTAGGCGCCGGAAGCTGAAGAACGCTGGACGTCCATCATGGAGAAGCTGCAGGTGGGAGACGTCACCGGCTGGTGTACAAGCTGGCTCTTCAGGATTATTGCAAGGACTCGTCTGTCACTGGGGTCTTACAAGTATCAGTCTCATGCTCTCCACTCCTCCATAACCACCACAGTAGCTGCTCAGGATACGGCCTGGTCCAAGATTATGGAAACCTCGGGTATAATTATAAAAAGGCTAACATAAGTGCAGATGCCGTTCAAATCATGCCTTTTGGGAAGTTTTCTCGGCTCTGGATGCCCTAAATAATGCAGACTAAAAATCCTTTAGAGGATTTGGATTTCAACAGCATTTGTGTTTTATGTGTATGCTAATACAAAGAGATGTGTCTTTAATCTGGTTTTAAACTGACAGAGTGTGTCTGCCTCCCGAACTGTGCTAGGAAGGCTGTTCCAGAGTATAGGTGCCAGATATGAGAAAGATCTACCGCCTACAGTTGATTTTGATATTCTGGGAATAATCAATTGTCCAGAATTAATTGAGCGTAGTGGACATGAGGGGCTATAAAACACCAGACGCTTCCTCAAATACTAGGGAGCTAAGCCATTCAGAGCTTTGTAGGAAGTCAATAAAATGTAAAAATGTATACGATATTTAATAGGGAGCCAATGCAATGATGAAAGAACTGGAATAATATGATCATATTTCTTTGTTCTAGAAAGCACTCTAGCAGCTGCCTTTTGAACTAGCTGAAGTTTGTTAATTAGGCCAACAGGGCAAGCACCTAGTAATGCATTACAATAATCTAATCGAGAGTCGTGAAAGCATGAATAAGCTTTTTCGCATCTGACATTGATAGCATATGATTTACGACCTTAATCCTGTTTATTTTAATATATCTGACTAGTATTACTATGTTAATGTTCACTACAAACATATTTTGTCCTTCCAAAAATAATAATAATAATTAGACGGCATTTTCATTTTCATTTTCAATACAATCAAATGTTTCTAAAGTGACCTAACAATGCAATATGTTCAAATTTTCTATCATTTTTTTATTATTATTGGCAATATGCATTAAAACAACTGAGTCAAAACCCTGCAAAGTGTGGAAGTGAAAAATAAGGTTTGGCTATTAGCTGTGGGACATAAATAACAGTGTTACTGTCGTCCCCACAGGAACTCTTGCCATTTAAACCTGATTCACTTTTAAACTGAACTTTGCACTAAATAACCTGTAGATTGATCATTAGTGTGACACATCAAAGGAGAAACACAACTTGTAATAAGGAAAAAAGAACCACTACAATACAGTAATTTACTTTTTGCACTTAAAAACTGAGATTCAGAGCGAACAGCAGGACACAGTCCTGAAATCAACTGATATTTGGCAGCTCCATCAATGGTTGCATGCTGAATGTGCTGTTATAGCCTGGAAAGCAAATGTTGTCAGGGCTTCGAGAAAATCGATTTGTTACTTTCGGCCCACGTTACTTTCCTCCCCGCTCTCCCCTACCCACTGAAATGTTAAAAATAAATGAAATGTACAAATCTTGTACCAAATAATACAACATTATTTCTAATATATTTTTATATACACCATTTCGAGGGATCTAAACAAAAACAATGGTCCTAACGTATTTCCTGTTTTACATTTTTAATTTCTATAGCTTCCAAGAATCCAAAAAGGTCCACATTTTGATAAATAATGTTATGATAGCTGTTTTAACATCAAGTTATGATTAAATTGCCTCTTGTTACTGGTAATTGGAACATGTTCATGGGCCAATGACATGACCACATTGAAACACTCTATAAATTAAACACAATGGATAACGAATTTATTAGTACAATAGAGAACAGTATGATTTTGTTTTAAGCAAAACAATAAAATTCAGAATTTTATAGATTAGAAATTTATAGTGTTGTAGAGAAAAATGTAAAGAGTAGAAATTAAAGAGTGCTATGAGTGTGACGCACACATATAAAGTTAACATAAACCAAATAAAAAATAAATAATAAAATATAACAGCAGCAATTACTGTAAAGTATGATCTCTCAAAACCAATTTGAAAAAGTATTTTTATTCAGATCAACACACGTTATACATATACAAATAAACAGTCTATAAATCTAATACACATTTTAGAACTCTAATATTGTATTAATAAAATGTCACACACACACACACACACACACACACACACACACACACACACACAGTATGCCTACGTAGGCTATTTACTGCTACACGAACAATCACTGCAGAATAAAGGGTTTTTCTACTGCCGGAGGGATTGACATTGTCTTGGGCTTTTGCTGTCTGTTCATAAAACCTTTATACCTGAGGTGAATATCTCAGAATTCTGAGGATTAAAAGGACTTAAATGCGCAAAAATACAATCCTAGTGTTTTAAGGAGGATTTATGTGGGCTATAATTTGAACTGCACATATTAAATCTTTGTTTCCTATATCATGTATACATAGGGAATGTATCGTTTATTTTTGAGTCAGAAATTTAAAGCATTTGCATGTACAGCCAGATGATTAAAAGAAATCATTTTCATTCAAAAGCACTTGGGTGTGGAAAAATCTGTAATGCAGAGTACTTTAAGGAACAATGCAATATATAGGTGGCTTGTTTGTAACTTTAATATACATTTCAATGTTTGAGAACACATTTATTTATTTTTGATCACCACTAGATGGTGTCCTGAACCAAAACCATCTGAGAACCACTTCAACATGCAAAGTGTATATTGTGTGTATACACTCATCGGCCACTTTATTAGGTACACTTACTAGTACCGGTTTGGATCCCATTTTGCCTTCAAGGCTGCCTTAATCTTTTGTGGCATAGATTCAATAAGGTACTGGAAATACTCCTCAGAGATTTTGGTCCATATTGACATGATAGCATCTTGTTGCTGCACATTTTATCGACTGCACATTCATGATGCGAATCTTCTGTTTCACCACATCCCAAAGATGCTCAACTGGATTGAGATCTTGTGACTGTGGAAGCCATTTGAGCACAGTGAACTCATTGTCATGTTCAAGAAACCAGTCTGAGATGATTCACGCTTTATGAAATGGCACGTTATCCTGCTGGGAGTAGACATCGGTAGATGGGTACACTGTGGTCATAAAGGGATGGATACAGTCAGCAACAATACTCAGGTAGGCTGTGGCATTGACATGAGGCTCAATTGCTACTAATGGGCCCAAAGTGTGCCAAGAAAATATCCCCCACATTATTACACCACCACCACCAGCCTGAACCATTGATACAAGGCAGGATGGATCCGTGCTTTCATGTTGTTGATGCCAAATTCTGACCCTACCATCTGGATGTCACAGCAGAAATCGAGACTCATCAGACCAGGCAACACTTTTCCAATCTTCTATTGTCCAATTTTGGTGAGTCTGTGCGAATTGTAGCCTCAGTTTCCTGTTCTTAGCTGACAGGAGAAGCACTCTGTGTGGTCTTCTGCTGCTGTAGCCAATCTGCCTTAAGGTTGAACGTGTTGTGCATTCAGAGATGCTTTTCTGTAGAGCTCGGTTGTGTTTTTTTGAGTTACTGTTGCCTTTATATCAGCTGGAACGAGTCTGGCCATTCTCCTTTGACCTCTGGCATCAACAAGGCATTTGGGCCCACAGAACCGCCGCTCACTGGATATTTTCTCTTTTTTAGGCCATTCTCTGTAAACCCTAGAGATGGTTGTGAGTGAAAACCCCAGTAGATCAGCAGTTTCTGAAATACTCTGAACAGCCGTCTGGCGCCAACAACCATGCCACATTCAAAGTCCCTTAAATCCCCTTTCTTCCCCATTCTGATGCTCTGTTTGAACTGCAGCAGATCATCTTGACCAGGTCTACATGCCTAAATGCATTGAGTTGCTACCATGTGATTGGCTGATTAGAAATTTGTGTTAACAAGCAGTTGGACAGTTAGTGTACCTAATAAAGTGGCCGGTGAGTATATATATCATTTTTTTTAAATACCAAAATTACTTTTTAATCATTTAAGAAATCCAAAAATGGCCAAATTATTTCCCACGAGGAATAAGTACAATAAATGTCATCATGCAGTTCCAAAATAGTGCTATTTTTTTGTTACCAGGAATGTCATCTAGCATCATATACCACCAAAAATGACTGTTTTCTGCGAATCAGTTTAAAAGTGCAATTTGTACCCGAGAGATCAGTGTCAGCGATGGCTCCAAAACGTAACGATGCTTCCAGAAACTTCTATAGTGACTAACAAATACAGAAATACACGGTACATCCAGACACAAACCTTGTGTTATAATCCTCAATGCTGATTACTGGGGATTCTAGTGGAAAACATCACATTTATAAGCTGCTAAAATCTATGCACTCCTGGTCATGGTAACTTATATTTGAGTTACTACAAAATACAAGTCCCCTGCCTTCAAACAAATACTCAATGATGATAGCTGCACAGCTACACTAACAAAAAGCTACACTGTAAAATAAATATCGGTTAATTATCCGTTTATTTATGGCTGTGCATTGCATTATGAGATGTTGACCTCTGCTCTGTCGACTTTTGATGCTGAAAATTCAACTCTGCAGTTTAACAAAGTGACTTTTATTGACATTTTAGTCCTTTTAATAATGTATAAAAATTCATAATTAAAGAAATAAGTCTGTAAAATAGCAGAAAAGTACTGGCAGTTGGGGCAGCACAGTGGCGCAGTGGGTAGTACAATCGCCTCACAGCAGGAAGGTCGCTGGTTTGAGCCTCAGCTGGGTCAGTTGACATTTCTGTGTGAAGTTTGCATGTTCTCCCTGTGTTCGGTTTTCTCCGGGTGCTTCCCCCACAGTCCAAAGACATGCAGTACAGGTGAATTGAATAAGCTAAATTGGCCGTAGTGTTAGTGAGTGTTTGCAGGAGTATGGGTGTTTCCCAGTGTTGGGTTGTGGCTGGAAGGGCATCCGCTGTGTAAAACATATGCTGGATAAGTTGGCGGTTCGTTCTGCTGTGGCGACCCCAGATTAATAAAGCAAAAAAGAAAATGAATGAATGAATACTGGCAGTTTATTACAAGCTTTTTATAGCTTAGTATACAACCCCAAACCAGACAATTTATCACTTTAAACTATTAAAAACGGTAATAAATGTCAATTTTTTTAACTTTTCAAGGTTAAAAGTTGTCGGAAGAAAGATTAAGGTCCCATAATGCAATTTAAAAGCATCAAAAACGGGGAAAAATACAGATAAATGCTAATTTACAGATATTTTTTGCAGTGTAGTTTGACTGGCTACATTCAAAATGAATGCATTCTATGAGAACTATTAAGCCCATGATGTCACACATTAAATTATAGCTTGATCTAAATCTATCCTACAACTTGGACACAAAAGTGACTAAACTACAAACAAAGCTATAGTAGAAAAGCACCTCAGTCCAATATAGATATTTATATTTGTGTGTATATATATGTATATAGTTAAAATAACTGGAAACACATAATTGTATGCAGTGTGGTTTTGGTTTCTACAGTGTACTTGATCTAATACCATGAAGCTCATGTATTATGCAGGATCGGTTACTGTCCTTTTGTGGTTGTAGAAAGACATTCTGTGTTGTCCACAGGTTTGAGAGCAGACGGCTGTTGGTTTGGTTGAATATGAGGTAGTGCTCCGGTCAGATTGTTACTGTTCTTCATCGTCGTCTTCTTCAGCGTCCTCAGATGAATCCTGAGGTTTTTCCTTTTCCTGTTCAGATCAAATATTTGGGGATAAATAAATGCAAGCTTCTCTCCTGCATGTGCAGTATTTGACATTTACAACCAACTCCCGTTTTGAAACAGGTTTAGCAAGATAGTTTGACCTTTAAAATCATTCAGGATGGTGTCACTGCAGTTGTGCGAGTTGAAATAAAATTTAAAGACACAGTTCACCTAAAACGACATTGTGCATGTTACGTTTTTCATTCTACAAAATGCATGTTAAAGGGATAGTTCACCCAAAAATGAAAATTTCCTGTTAATGTACTCACCCACAGGTCATCCAAGATACAGCTGTTTTTTTTCTTCAGTACAATAAAGTAAATTTTGAGCTGAATCTATGGGAATTAAAATTAGCTCTATTCACAGCCTGGTCAAACTGTTCTTGGTGTGGGCATGTGGGAATGTAGCCTGATTGTAGTCCGGTCAATTTGATGGATGATTGTTATGTTTGATGTTAGTTTTCTTTTCTTGTGTATTTATTTTTCTCACCCTCCTCTCCGCCTTTTACTCTGGTCAAGTTATCTGTTAATCATCGTTATGACGGTGCCAGTTCCACCAATCACTGGACGAATCGTGGGGATTTAAAGCTCCAGCTGATCAGTGTGTGGTGTGTGCTCTGCCTTGGCGTACCTTTTGTGCTCCATGCAGTTTGTGTTTGTGCTCCATGCAGTTTGTGTTTGTGCTCCATGCAGTTTGTGTTTGTGCTCCATGCAGTTTGTGTTTGACATGCTTAGGCTGTGTAGCGATTTATTATCTCAGTTTATTGTGGAAATTCGAGTTTGCTTGTTGAACTTTGTTGGCTTTAAGTAAAATAATGTGATGGTTGTTGTGTGATTCTAAATTGAGCCTTTGACCGTCTTGTTAGGTTTGTTGTCATTTAGATGGATTTTTGTTAGATTGCCGCCTGTGTACTTGAGTTTTGTAGTTTAGTTCGGGTATCGTGTACACTGAAGATCTCAGTTTTTATTTTTATTTTGTCGCTTAGTTCAGACTTTCGATTTAAGGATTGTTTTGTTTTTGTTAATTTCTTTGCTTTGGCTTACACTCTTCGTTGAAGAGAATGATTGTAAATGTTTATTTCTTTTTTTTTCATTTTATTATTGTTATATATATTGCTTAAACCATGAAGTAAAAAGTTTAAATAGAGTTGATTCCTGCCTCATCCTTGATCTGCTGCACACATTACACCTGTCTCACCTAAATGTTACAGCATCCCACTTAAACTCGTAACCATGATCAAAGCACATTTGTCAACAAAAGCAATCAGACTACAGTCGCATATGTGCTGAAATCTGTGGATTAAAGCTAATAATATTATAAATGAAGTTAAATTTCTTACACTGACCGATCATTTCGCTTCGCAAGACCTCAGTGTGTCCTCAGGAGCCACAGCTCAGCCACAATCTTGTCTTACTGTTTGGCTGTTTGGTCTCTCACAACAAATGATATCTTGGAGCCAATAGCTAGATTGTACAATAGGGCATTTAAGATCCACAATAGACTTTCTGGATGGACACATCACTGTTTTGCTCTATCACTCTCTAATGCTTTATCATTTCAAAATTACATTATGAACAGGGATTAAACTGTATTATAACATTTTTAATAGTGCTACCTCACCAGCCCTCTGTGCTTTGATACCAAAACTTAACACAAGGACTGATCGTTCCACCAGATCTGCAACAAATGTTTGCCATTACCTGCTTTTAAAAACTGTTATGGACAGAGATCTTTCTTTTATGTATTCACAAAAGCCTGGAATGAGATCCCACAACATCTAAAAACAATACCAACATTAAGACATTTTAAAAAATCCCATGCTCATCATCTGATGGTGAACTATCGCTGTAGCCACTGAGTTAGTAGCCTGCTTCCCTCTATTTTGTATGTTTGGTAATTGTTTGTATTGTTCTCATGTGTTAAATGATGCTGTGTCTGTATGTTTCTATGTTCTGCAGAGCAGGAACCTGCTAAAAAACAGCATTCATGCTGAGTCAGGCCCGATTATCTTAATCTTTTCCTGTTTAAAAATTATAAATAAGTAAATAAATTGATTTGAACTTGTTTGTAAGGTGTTTGTTTCATTTAAAAAAAAAACGGCCACCATTCACTGCCATTATATGAATCACCAAGGACCACGGATTCAGCTCAAAATCTTCTTTAATGTTGTTCTACCGAAGACAAAAGTCACCTACATCTTTGGATGGCCTGTGAGTGAGTAAATGGAGAGGACATTTTCATTTTTTGTGTAAACTATCCCTTTAAAGAGACCATATTTTTCATTTTTGTGTGAACTATTCCTTTAAAGCAGTGGTCTCAAACTCGCGGCAATTGGCACTTTACAGTTTTGTGTGTGGAGCTGAACGAACCCACCAATCATGGTGGGGTATATGGCTCTGGGGGGCAGGACATCGGTTGGGCTTGACGCAGGCAGTGAAAGTTACAGCAGCATTCGTTTATATTGGGCACAGGCGGACATTCACCCAGCGGGATGTTATAAATATATAAGTGTATATAAATCAGTGCTTAATTTGAGCCGGATCTTGCCGGATCCTTTTCCGGGAAGTGTCAGATATTTGTGTTTTTTCTTCTGATATTTATTTTAATTTATTTGGCATTAACTTTTTTAAATTTCTTGTGGAAAGCCTTATGCAGCCCAGCCCCACCCAGTCTCTGCCTCCAGCGGCCCCCAAGTAAATTGAGTTTGAGAACCCTGCTTTAAAGAGACAATATTTTTCACTTTTGGGTGAACTGTCCCTTTAAAGAGAACATTTGATGATTTTAAATGGTTAATATTTTGCTTATTACTTGCACTAGAATAGGTTAACATTCTTTACAGTTTTTCTCAGTCGCTTTGGTGCATTTCTCACAACTCTATTTACATTTGCACAACAGTTCATGCATTTCTCTAAACAATTAATCATTTGTGCACATCATAGTAGCAGTTTCTCATTCCTTTCAACAAATTGCAAATGCTTTTGGATATGGATCAATTTCTTTCATACAACTCTCTGCTGTTTATAACATTATCATTTGCTTATGTCATGTCAGTCAAAATGAACTAAACTTGTGAATGCTGAATAGTCATTCCATATAAAACTAATAGTCCTCATTTCATTACTTGAGTCATTACATACAAAAATGTTAAACTAGTTGTCAAAATCTTTCCAGATAATTTTATTTAAAAACTTTCAATCTTTTTTTCCTGAAAATGTCTTCTAAGTTGAACAATTTGATGAATGATTTACAGACCTGTGTATGTTGTAGGTTCAGTTCCAATATGTACTGCAATATTGTTTACAGTTGTGCACAGCTCTACTCAAAGGTAGTTTATGTTTGTTGTAAATAATAGTGTATTTATTCTTTTGCACAATGCTGTAAATAAATTACACTAAATGCAGTGATGTCTAAGTTTACTGTAGTTTTCAAATGGCTGTGCAAATAGTATATAGGTCTGTCTTGAGCATTTTCAGGAAGTGTCACCAAAATCAGACTTTTTTGCATTGGAAAAAATGTACAGAGTAAAGTGTCATAATGAAAACATGACAAAGCCATTTGACTATCTTGTTCATAAACAATGGTGGCAGGACTTTTCATCTTGATGACACTGACACTTTCATTGACATGAATACTTGCTTTTGAGGAATGAGCTCTCCATTTTGAGCAAGTGACACGCTTTTGCAGGTTATCCACTAGGTTTTGCAGTTTGTACTAATTGTTTTGAGAAATGCATTAACTGTTGTGCAAATGTAAACAGTGTTGTGAGAAATGCACCAAAGCCACTGAGAAAAACTGTAATTAAAATTTTTCAAATATGTTCTTCAGTGTAATGGTTCGGTACCTACAAAACCCTCTCTTCTCGAAAGACCAGAGTGCTCTGATTGGCCAGGTGGCCCAGTATGTTGTGATTGGCCAAACACTTTAAGCATTTTAAAACTTGTACCACCTCTTTCCATTATCACCAGTTCCCACTTTTGAAAGTGCACTTATCAATACTGGAAAACTGCTTTCGAACACATTGACTGCGTTTACATGGACATCAGTAATCAAATTATTTGCCTTAATCTGAATAAGACAATAATATGATTAAGGTGTTTAGATGAGCCGCTTTTTGAATGTTGCTTTCATGATCCCGATTTACATGTTATAGCACATACTATGATTGACATCATTGCTTCATCACGCTATCCACATTTCCTCTGGAGTTTTATGTAAATTCAGATGTTTCATTTTTAATTTGTTGACTTTAGCTGCAGTTTGGCACTTTCACTTTCATTCAGGAACATTTCATGCATGCCCCAGTGATAAACAAGATATTGTATGCGAGTATGAATTGCTGGAAGAGTGTAGTTTAAATGGAGTTTGATATCGCATGCCGTATGGGAAAAAAACTCTGCATTTTGTGGTGCAGGTGTCTGTGGTCCTTTACTGACTCGGTAGGTGCAGAGAATAGTGGCAAACAGCCGTGTGTGTATAGACTATCCTGTCACAAAATGCGGCGAAAATCCTACATAACAGTAATCAGGGGCGAACTGGGAAAGCATTTTCAACCGAGCAAAAGTATCTGTCAGTCAGAACACATCTGATGCGATCTAGAAATTGAAGGTGGCAGACTCACGGTGGCAGGCCAGATTGACCATCAGGCGACCGGGAAATGTCCCAGTGCTCCCTATGGCCAGTCCGCCCCTGACGGTAATAGTTTGATTAGTGTGTTTACATGTCTGTACTGTACTTCAATAATGCCACTAAAATCAGCATACTCCACATGTCTTAATCCGATTTCTGTTTAGTTGAGAGTTTAGTCGGATTAAGGTAATCAAAAATCTCTGTTTACATGGTAGACTCTTAATGAGAGTATACTTAATCATATTAAAATCGGATTATTGGTGTCCATGTAAACGTACTCACTGTCGATCTGCCTCCCAAAACACACTTGCAGCCAATCAGCAGTTAGAGGCATGTTTAGCAACAATAGCAGAGTTATCAAAAAGAGACAAGGTCCTATTGGGTCATGGGCGTGTTTGCTTTGGTGCTTTCATAACTCAATATATAAATACAAAGGGTTAATAATCAGTTTTACCATATCAATTCATATCTGTATTGGAATTTGACAATGCCAAACATCAAGTAGATCATCCAGTCTGCAAGCACAACTGGAATAAAATGTTTTACAGTGGTAAGTTTTTATTATTTAACACTCGAAACAAAAAAGCTCTCCCTTTTTCTTCATGTACTTTAGGTGGCGATATGCTAATATTTTAAACTGGTGGAGACATTTCATAAGATCTAGGCTTTGAGCAGTGCATGTTAGGCTGGACTGGAGCTGTTTTTTTGTTGGAAAAGAATAAAGACAGCATGGTAATGTACAATACTATATTTTATGCTATGAAAATTGCGACCAGATGACTATGATGCAGCTTTATTTATAAAATGTTCATTATATTAGAATGACTGGGTTGATTTAAAAAAGGAAACGAATCTGCATAAAGTATAATATTACAACCCAAGATAAATACAACAGAACAAACATATAAATAAAATAAATATTGCCTAATTTTAACCGTATTCAGGTACACACACTGAATAATCATGTCAAATAATAGTCTGCATAGTCTTTTTTTTTATTAAAGCTACATACTTTATTGGTTCTTGCACCTTAGTGTGTTGGATGGCTGTTAAGTAATTTAAGAATATTAAGTAAAGATCATGTTAGTAAATAAATAGATTTTGTAAATGTCCTACCATAAATATATCAAAAACTCAATGTTGTATTAGTAATGCATTGCTGAAAATGTAATTTGGACAGCTTCAAAGGTGATTTTTTGTAACCCTCAGATTCCAGATTTTCAAATAGTTGTATCTCAGCCAAATATAGTCGTATCCTAACAAACAATAAATCAGTGAGAAAAAACTAATTTATTGACACTTATGCCACGTTTATGTCACATTCATGTGCAAATATCAAAATATCTCAATTTGTGTTCGACAGGGGAACTTAAATATTTGAAAACCTACCTCTTTCTTAGGCTTTCCCTTCGCTTTGCTGCCAGAGGCCGATGATTTCTATTGAACAAAAAAATAAATAAGCCATTTATTCATGTTCAAAAAATTCTAGACACAACCTTATTCAGTAAAACATATTACACAAACTTCGCTATTCTAAAACGAAGCTTAGTATAATCTATCCCTCTGTTTTCCCCACAAGAGACAAGTGTAAAGCTGCCGAGGGTACATTAGTACAGTGGCCGAGAGAGCTTAACGCTCTGCAATTACAAAAACACCAGCAAATTAGAGAGGGGTCTGGATGCAGACCTGGTGCAGTGCAATCTGAGCTGCATCCAATGCTTTTTAATGCGCTCACCTGACCCCACCCCTAACCGTACCAGTCACAGTGACATCACTCACTCAATTGAGTGCATTGCAATCTCAACTTAGTGATGCAATCTCAGCTTGCATCATAAAGGCTGCATCCAGATACTATTGGGGCAAATAAAGAAACGATCATCAATTTGACAGCACACGTGTTGCAGATTGATCACAACACTAACATCCAAAGAAACGAGCTGCAAATTGATCACAACACTTGCAAATATCCACGTAACACAATGGAAATGTTTCAAGGGGACCCAAAAACATAATGGACCCTGCTGAGATATGGATTTTGGCATCCACTTCAAATTTAAATGTACTAATTGAGGATGACGTTCCTGAAATTGGCATGGCCTCTGATTTATGCCAGTTAATTTTTATATCCTGAAAATTTAGAATAAGAATCAATTATGTTGAGAAGTGTTAGTAATGAACTTGTTGGGTCATTAATTACAAGTAAAATGTTATCAGCGTATAACAATAGTTTGTGTTCTCTTTCCCCTGCAAATACCCCTTTAATTTGTGAGTTTTCTCTAATCATTGAGGCAAGTGGTTCTAAAACTAGTGTGAAAAGTAGTGGACTAGGAGGGCAGCCTTGACGGGTGGATCTACTTAGGTTGAAAAAAGGTGAGGTTATTCCATTAGTTATCACAGCTGCTTTAGGATTTGAATAAAGAATTTTAACCCATCTCACAAAGCCTTCACCAAAACCAAATTTTTCTAATGTTGTTAATAGAAAACCCCACTCCACCCTGTCAAAGGCTTTCTCCGCATCAAGTGCTATTGCATGAAGATCGTTTCTTTATTCTCTGGTGTTTTTTGTAATTGCATGTGCTTTCTTGAATTGCAGCGGTTTAAGCTCTCTCGGCCACCGTACATTAACATATATTAGCACAACAGAGTTTTCTCTTAGAAATATTTCAGTTCTTTGCTAAGGTTTACAATTGTGTTTTGCACCCTGATACACAATAGCAATTTTTCGGTTGGTCAGATTTCTTGAAGACTCTCAATCGAAAAGTATGGTTACCTGTCCAGTATGGCATGATCATAGCTTAGAAGGTTATCCGTTGTTTCTGGAAGAAAAATGTTAGGCTTCTCTTTTCTGATGGACTTCTTGGACTCACCTCTACTTTACATTTGGAAAGATTTAGATGTACCACCTCGGGGAGCTCTGCAAAATTTGATAAAATGTGGGATTTTTTTTATTCTGACACAACAAGAAGACTAATAATGTTGTTTAATTCCTGACGATTTGTAAGTTGTTGTTTTTCTGTTACGTCCAGTCTTTTTGTAGCTCATATGTGTCATCGTTTTCATGCTTTATTTGACATTTTTGTAGATATTATTGTTACATGATGGGTTTGTCTGTCTGTTTTTTTTTATGTCTGCAAAAACTATATAAAAAAAATATTCCAAAAAAACATGTCATTAAGCTGCATGCAGTTGACTCTCTCAGGCAAAACCATTGGATATATAATGGGTGATTTTTTACCCCTCCCCACAGCATTTTCACAAGCCAATAGCAATGCAAGGCAAGTGCACCAGCAGAGGGAGCCTTTTTCTGCACATAACAACAGATGGAGGGGGCATTGGGTTCATGGAGGACTCTCGAGGCAGGAGCTGACAGTGCTTTGCTCAGGGCTAAGTGGCTAACAGCGGGTCACCTGCATTTAGCCATCGGATGAGCTGTCAACGAAAAAAAAAAACCCTGCATACACTACACAGAATTAATAATGCATATGTCCCTGTGTGTTTGCAAACCTGAGACAGCTGTGTTGTACCACCAGGCGATGGTGAGAAAAAAACAGAGAGTCTTTATTTATATCCATACTCACGGCTATGCCATGATCACACAAAGAGACTAATTAATCATGGTGTGAGTTAATTAAAAGCAAGACTGCTCACTCTTTTGGATGGGCCTTTGTTTTTGCTGCCTTTTGGTCGTCCTCTTGGTTTTTTCGCACTTGGTGACCCACTGGATTCCTGAAAGAAAACATGTTTATTAAAGGGACAGTTCACCCAAAAAGTCTTTATTTTCTTTCCCTTGTTCCAAAGTTTTATGAGTTGCTTTCGTCTGTTGAACACAAATTATGATATTTTAAAGAAAGCTGAAAACCTGTAACCATTGACTTCCATAGTATTTTTTTTCTATGGAAGTCAATGGTTACTGGTTTCTGGCTTTCTTTAAAATATCAGAATTTGTGTTTAACAAAACAAAGAAACTCATAAAGGTTTAAAAAGGGACTAAATAGTAAATAAATATTATTTTTTATGTGATCTGTCTCTTTAAGATGGTCTCTCTGTAATGGAACACTAAAACTGAGGATGCATATGTTTATGCATTCAAAAGATTGCATAATGTTTGCTCACAAATCAATAATAGCTGATCAAAAATAATGCAATTGTTTTATATACCTTAGGATGCTTCCTCGGTCTTCCTCGTCCTCTTTTCTCCACTCCATCCTTGTCCTTAAGGGAGACGGTTTGTTTTTCTGAATCACTCATGATTGTAGTCTGTTTAAAAACACGTGGAATCAATTAAGCAGCTGTTTATGATATGCAATATTTAATATTTCTGCTGATTTGCTACTCAAACATAGATTTAATAGCTCATGATTATAAACACATTCCTAAAACCATAAATGCAATGCTAATAAGTGAAGTTTAACACACTTTAAAATAATGGAGGACATCAAAAATGCATAATCAAGTTCCAAAGTTGTACAATTGCAAATTCACGCCTGTAACCCTTCTGATGTTGATCATGCACAGGCAGGCGAGGCGCTCAATAGGTTATGCAACGATAAACCTGTATGGAAGCCATATAGCGTGAGCTGCACTTTAAAGGCGGACGTGCAAATGAGCATTACAGCCCTCGTGCATTCATTTAACACAAGACGAAATGTTGACTTACATGCACTTAAGAGGAATAATAATAATGTTGTGGTGCGCGCGCTGTTCTGTTTGGCGGCTCCACCTCCCGCACGATGTCGCCCGGTTGAATTAAAGCGCAACCGACCGTCTACCAATAAACCACCGTCTTAATTCCGAGGCAAATCGACGTCCGCGGGTGCAAAAGGAGCGAAATTAACTCTGTCAGCTCCGATCCTGTCGAGGGATACACGGGATAGATGCGATTACGGCGAGTTCAGGACTAGCAGGCTGTCTGTGGAGTAAAAGGCCAATGGAAAAGCAGGATGAGCCGCAGGTTGATGGGAAGAGAGGCGGATCTCACGGGGCCATATGCTGCTGCTGCATACTCTATATACTGGCGCTGACAAATAAGCGGCGCCAAGTACAAAACAACTTCAGGGATCATGGGATATTTAAGCCCTTTAATAGAATAGGATAGACAAATGGTTTCACAATCAATCTATTGTTTAAAATAACACAAACAAATCAACAGACAGACAGACAGACAGACAGACAGACAGACAGACAGACAGACAGACAGACAGATAGACAGATAGATAGATAGATAGATAGATAGATAGATAGATAGATAGATAGACAGATAGACATATAGATAGATAGATAACATAGACAGAAATAGTCTATATTATAATATTCATTCATTCCTTTTTTCGGCTTAGTCCCTTTTATTAATTTGGGGTCGCCACAGCGGAATGAACTTATCCAAAATAATGCCCTTCCTAATATAATATAATATAATACAATATAATATAATATAATATAATATAATATAATATAATATAATATAATATAATATAATATAATATATTATAATATAATATAATATAATATAATATAATATAATATAATATAAAATTCTATGGGTTAGTTGGCATTTCTGTGTGGAGTTTGCATGTTCCTTCTGCGCTCTGGTTTGCACCACAGTCCTAAAACAAGTAGTACAGGTGAATTGGGTATGCTAAAATTGACTGTAGTGTATGAGTGTGTATGGATGTTTCCCAGTGATGGGTTGCGGCTGGAAGAGCGTTCTGCTCTTGTCTACAGAACAAACCATCGCTATACAATAACTTGCCTAATTACCCTAACCTGCCTAGTTAACCTAATTAACCCAGTTAAGCCTTTAAACGTCACTTTAAGCTGTATAGAAGTGACTTAAAAATATCTAGTCAAATATTATTTACTGTCATCATGGCAAAGATAAAATAAATCAGTTATTAGAGATGAGTTATTAAAACTATTATGTTTAGAAATGTGTTGAAAAAATATTCTCTCCGTTAAACAGAAATTGGGGAAAAAATAAACAGGAGGGCTCATAATTCTGACTTCAATTGAAAAGGGGCTAATAATTTTGACCGTAAAATGGCTTTTAAAAAATTAAAAACTGCTTTCGATCTAGCTGAAATAAAACAAAAAAGACTTTCTCCAGAAGAAAAAATATTATCAGACATACTGTGAAAATTTCCTTACTTAGATTTTTTATTTTGTTTCTAGTCCAAATATCTAAAAATTCTTATATCAAGAAACATTTTCTTGGCAAGCAAATTATAATGTCTTGTTTTCAGAAATATTATGCCAATATTAAGTCAATTTTCCTTAAAACAAGCAAAATAATCTGCCAATGGGGTAAGCAAAATAATCTTGTTTTTCCTTTTGACATAAGATCATTTAGCTTACCCCATTGGCAGATTATTTTGCTTGTTTTAAGGAAAAACTCACTTTAATTTGGCATATCATTTCTTAAAACAAGACATTATGTTTTGCTTGTCTAGAAAATGTTTATTGATTTAAGAATTTTTAGATACTTGGGACTAGAAACAAGACAAAAAATCTAAGTAAGAACAGCCATTTTTGCAGTGTTGGAATTGATATTTAAACTAGATAGATATATAAATAGGTAGGTAGGTAGGTAGGTAGGTAGGTAGATAGATAGATAGATAGATAGATAGATAGATAGATAGATAGATAG
>CAIGQZ010032248.1:3322227-3357945 GCA_903798205.1 Danio tinwini | reverse complement strand
ACAGACAGTGCAAATACAGCGACAGTGCAAAATACAGACAGTGCAAAATACAACGACAGTGCAAAATACAGACAGTGCAAATAGAGCGACAGTGCAAAATACAGACAGAGCAAAATACAACGACAGTGCAAAATACAGACAGTGCAAATACTGTCTGTATTTTGCACTGTCGCTGTATTTTTGTACTGTATTTTTGCACTGTCGCTGTATTTTTGTACTGTCAGCATATGTTTTTAGTTCATTGTAACTTACTATACTAAGTTAATCATGTTCTAACTTAATTTAATAAGTTACGCAAGCTGTTTTACGTCAGTTTAATATAATATAAGTTCAATGGACTCATAAGGTTAATTTGATTCAGCTTAAATTTAAGGTTTTTTTACAGTGTAGTAACCATGTTTTTTTGGGGCTCATTGATTAAAACTGCGTTATTAAAACTAAATTATGGTTAATCTATCAAACTGGTTACCATAGTTTAACTGCAGTAACCATGTTTTGTGTAGGTACAGTAGGACTAATTTTTTTTGTACAATATATTTATTACTTTTTTCAATTTGCATATCACAACAGATTACACAGTTACAGAATAATAATCATGAAAACACAGCAAACTTTTTACACCCTATTCCATATCTATTGTGGGAATATAAATTTATATAATCTAGTTTCAAATGAACAATAATCTACATATAACTGAAAAGTTATATTCTTTGGTTTTTAATGATATCATTTCATGAACAGCCCAGGGACATTTAACCTTTGTCTTTCTGACTACTGGCTGAGACAATGTGATGCAAATGCTATGGGCAGGTTTTAACCACTCAGCCTTTGTCTTTGGGTGATACTCTCAGGCCAAAGAAACCCCCTTTGTTGATTAACTTGTGTGGCCAGTAGATTAGCTTGTGTGGCCAGTAGCAGGGCAGGTTTCTAGCAACTATATGTAACCCAGACTTAATGTGCATGCTTTGTTTAGCCATCTCTCCTCCTCCTAAGAAGACATTATAGACAGGACATCTGTCTCAAATCAGACTTGTGATAAAACTAGCAGACTGCAGACCTATAATAGGCTCCTGCAGACACATGGACTTCTTGAAGACGTTGTATGACTGCAGATTAACCAACACGTCTCAATAAAGGAATTCTGCTTGTTTCGAGTCTCCTGGACTGAGTTTTCTTCTTCTATCCATCATTTATTTTTTTACAACAACTTATCTACATTGGGATGTGAAAATAAGGGATATGCCCACTCCCCCACCCTCTTAAAAAAATCCCCAAATTAATAAATATGTTGATTTGTAGCAGTTTCATTGTAAATAAACAGTTAAATGGTCAGTAATATGTTTTATTATTATTATTTACAAAAGAAAAAATAATTACAGCAAATACATTAGCAAACAGTTCAGCTTAATAAAATGAATAGCTATTATAATGAAATAGAATCAAGCTATCAAATCCCATTAGCCGTTTCTTCACTGTATAAATTACACATTCTGATTAAAGAGCAATGAATGAATCTCTTATTTATTTAGATTTTCTTTGTTGGATTACATTAAATAACAAGTGTCACTTTAAAAATGCAACCATCTAACGTTTTAAAGAAAGCATTCGATTGCTTTCCTAACTTTTGCTCATTTAGGATAAGAATTTGTTGTGTTTGAAAAAAAACCACCAAGATCAACATCTTTAGATATTATTATTATTAATTAAGTGCATATGTCTGTTTAAACACGCTCCCAAAACCCAGACTTTCGCTCCATGTTAAAATGCATGTACAGAATCCGTTTGGGAAACAGCGTTTATATATGGAGCGCGTCAGCTGACAGTCACGCACCGCTATATGAGGATTGCATATGAAGGGTAAACGGCACCTGTAATAAAAGAAAAGGGAATCCCGTCGTTTTTATATTTATTTTAAAAGTGTTTGCATGCCTAAACAAAGCCAAAGCACAGAACAGACTCACATTTAAGAGCAAGAGGTGGCCGCTGGTGGTTTGGCGGTATGGGTTGCGTATAGGGCGGCTCTGCTCTTTAATGATTATTGCCACCCTTCAGAGAAAGACTGAAAATACGGGAGAAATACGGGAAAATACCTATACAGGATGATAGCAGGATAGAACTGTAAAACACAGGAGAACACCGGGAAAAATGGGAGGGTTGACAGGTATACCCTATTCTCCCTCCCATCAACCCTTTCCTTTAAAAAAATAAATAAATAAAAATAAATAAGTAAATAAATGAGAAAAAAAAGGATATGTTTAAGTAAAGAGTGTTTCCCGAGTCTATGTTTAGACCATGATAACCCCCTACACCCTCTAAGCTTGTTCTTGTTGTAGCAGACAGCCAACATTTACATTTTCCCTTAGGAAGGTATTAAATGGTCTCCAGATATCTTTAAACACATTTTGTTTCTGTTTGACAATGTATGTGATCTTTTCCATTGACATATGTGATGCTATTTCTTTAATCCACTTTCCAATTGTAGGTTCATTTATATTTTTCCAATTAAGAGCAATAACACGTTTAGCTTGTAAAATACACAAATCTGACCTCTTTGCTTTGTAAGAGAGGGCTGATAGGATATATACCCAGAATAAAATCTTAGGATCCAATGGTAATTTCTTTGATAAAATTTGGTCAATTATTTCAATAACACCTTGGCAAAAAGGTTTCACTTTCACTCATTCCCAAATACAGTGGTAAAGAGTACCTCTTACCTTATAACACTTAATACAGGTATCTGGAATACTATTGTTAAACTATAGCAGGAGTCATGTATGTTCGCATCAGCCATTTGTACTGTACGAGTTTCAGGCTACTGTTGATTGTCTGTATCTGAGCTTTCTTACTTGCCTCATTCCAATCCTCGTAGGACTAATTTTTTTTAGAAAAGAAGTAGAGTGATAATATCATAAAAATATTTTAATATGGCACTAAATCACCGGTGCCCCAAACTTGTTGCTTAGAGTCAAAAACCAAACTTGAAAACTTGGGCTGAAAGAAAAAATAGTTGCCTCTGCTAATTTCCTAATTTATTTAACAATGTTTAAAAATGACAAGAAAACTCTGCTTTATAATAATACAGTGTTTGTTTTACATGTTATAATGAATTTATTACAGTAAAAACAAAATCTAATTTATAACAGAATTACACTAGTTTTGCCTTGATTTGCTTGCCAATGTCTTCTGCATAGTCCTCAATCTGTCGACAGTATTTACATTTTTAAAAAATCAGATTCATTTACAACATTTAAAGTCAGTTTGCTTTTTTTTGTAGCTCAGCAATAAAACAAACGTCAAATTAGAAATGATGATCTCTGTGTTCTGGCATTCAATTTTATCCAAATATTACTTCTTACCTATAAAGCTTTAAATAATTAAGCTCCTGTTTATCTAACCTCCTGTCTCGCTACAATCCAACCTGCTCTTTAAGATCTTAAAACTCAGGGCTTCTGGTAGTACCTAGAATAGCAAAGTCGAGTAAAGGAGGTCGAGCCTTCTCATTTATGGCTCCTAAACGCTGGAATAGCCTTCCTGATAATGTCTGAGGCTCAGACACACACACAGTTCAAAAGACCTATCTTTTTAGTAAAGCATACACTCAGTGCATCACATAGTGGTATGATACATGAATGTATTCACCCCAACCCTCTCCATCATACTCGGCCTCCTCTCAGATGAGATGGTGGGCCAAATCAAAGATTACAATGGGCCAACTTTATGCATCTCTGCACTAAATGATTTCAATATTTATAAGCCTCAGCGTTTACGGGACATTCTACCAGAAACATACATTTTCACTTATAAAAATGTGACAGGGCCTGACCTTTAAGTTTGTCCTCAAAAGAATCATACAAAAACAAGCATAAACTCATACAATTCAATGATAGAACGCATCCTTGATCACTGTCAACTTCTCCTCCGTCAACTGATGTCACTTCCTCTGAGTCATAGCCTTAAAGGTTTATTGTTAAATTTATTGCAAATGTGACAGGTCTGACAGAAACATTGGGCCAATTGTAAAATAATATTTATTTGTAGAATTTATTTATAACTTCATGTTTTTAATCAACTGATGTGAATGATAACAACCTTAACTTTGCTATTTTTTTCCTAAATAACAGTTTTTAGCATAACAAAACTATTAAAGCTCTAGATTCAATTGGGCTGAGGACTACGATAATGACAGGATTTGTACATTTGTAAAGTGTTTTTAATAAAGCACAAAAATTTGACAACCAAATGAATGACACAATTCTTTACAGAACAACTCACTGAAATCAACCATCAGGCCATTTTAGACATTTGCTTGGGATGAAATACTTTTTATTCACTGTGCTTATGTTTTTATTTCAAGGACAGATCATGTAAGTTTCTGGAAGAATGTCCCGTGATAGTCTACTTAAAGATATGTAAAAAATATGTGCTAAAATAAGTAATTAATGTGGTATTACTCTGTAACGGCAGCATTTTGTTTAGGTCAATACAATATTTTAAAGTTACATACATTAGAACTAAGAAACTCACTTAAATATGCCTGTGTAAAAAATATACACTGACCTAAAATAACCTAGAATGCTCTATATTCTAAAGAAATAAACTTTAGGTTCATACTTTTGTTAGTGTATTGAAAGAGACAGAACAGTCGAACAGTCATTGATATCAATACCATGTTTAGGATATGCATTACCGTATTCTTTGACGTCCACATTTAAATATATTTATATATATTGCTGAAACCATGAGTATACATAACAGTACATAAAACCTAAATTACAGTATAAATCAACAAGTGGCACTGACAGTACAGTACACTCTCAGAAATAAAGGTATGCGAGCTGTCATCGGAGTGGTACCTTTTCAAAAAGTACAAATTTGTTCCAAAAACGTCCATATTAATACCTATTAGTACCTTAAAAGAACAAAAGTGTTTCCCTTAAAATTTTTAGGTACTAATATATACTTTTGACATACCAATGTGGATCCTTTAAGTACAATTGTGTACCTTTTGAAAAGGTACCACCCCAGTGACAGCTCTCGTACCTTTATTTTTTTGAGAGTGTACAGTATGAAATAATGGAGAAAAAAATAACATAATAAGAAATAAAGAGAAGAGAGAAAGGGAAGGAATAAAAACATTAAAGAATTTTGCAAATACAAGGGTTAATTTAAGATTACTTATATTTATCATTCATTCATTTTCTTTTCGGATTAGTCCCTTTATTAATCTGGGTTCGCCACAGTGGAATGAACCACCAACTTATCCAGCATGTGTTTTACGCAGTGGATGCCCTTCCAGCCGCAACCCATTCACACACGCTCATACACTACGGACTATTTAGCCTACCCAATTCACCTGTACCGCATGTCTTTGGACTGTGGGGGAAACTGGAGCACCCGGAGGAAACCGACACGAACGCAGGGAGAACATGCAAACTCCACACAGAAACGCCAGCTGACCCTGCCGAGGCTCAAACCTGCAACCTTCTTGCTGTGAGGCAACAGCACTACCTACTGCGCCACTGCGTCTCCAGATTACTTAAATGAAGACCTTAAAAGCAGAGCATATTTTGACAGTTTTTAAAGCTTGCTTGTTAGTCGATCCTGAAATCAACTTTATGTAATTCTCCATATCTTTAAAGAAGACCACATAGGCAGGCTAGCTATTTGAGAATTTGCATTTGTGAATGTAAAATTTACTTAATAAAATAATTAAATTGTATAAAAAAACATTTTCTTTTGTGGGGTCCGAGTTAAAACACCCAAATATAATAGTTTTCACTTGTATAGAAAATCCTGGTAGAATCTTCACCTTCACAAAACAATCTATATTATTCCAAAACCCCTGAATGTAATAACATGACCAGAATAAATGTACTACGGTGTTGTCAGCATTTACATAAAAAGAACAGCTCAAGTCAGTGTCAACTCTAAACCTTTGTATAAATTTCTTGACAGGAAAAAAACTATGGATCAGTTTAAAAGAAACCTCTTTTACCTTATTTGTAAGAACGAATTTTTGTTGTAGTGACCAGATTTTCTCCCAGTTAAGATTATCATGACGGTTTTTCCAAAAGAAGATACTGTGTGGAGTACAAGTTAGATTGTCAAGAAATATTAATCTTATTTTGTGATTTTAGTTTTATTCTTCCAAAAAAACAAACAAATTTGACCGAGATGAGCGTCAGAGGGATTAAGAAAAGATGCTGTAACAGTTGGGGAACATTGACAGTTCCTCAGAAGTATATATAAGCCATATTTTCTCCCAGTTAAGATTATCATGAAGGTTTTTCCAAAAAAAAAGATACTGTGTGGAGTACAAGTTAGATTCTCAAGAAATATTAATCTTATTTTGTGATTTTTGTTTTTATTCTTCCAACAAAAAAACAACAAATTTGACCGACATGAGTGTCAGAGGGATTAAGAAAAGATGCTGTAACTGTTGGGGAACATTGACAGTTCCTCAGAAGTATATATGAGCCAGATGGAATGGCTCTCATCACCACCACAAATTATTTTAGAGTTACAGGTTATCTGGTATTTGAAAAGAAATTCTGAGTCATTCATTCATTTTCTTTTCGGCTTTATTCCCTTTATGAATCTGGGGGTCGCCACAGCGGAATGAACCGCCAACTTTTCCAGCATATGAAAACTGAACTGACACTGTTTCAATTCACTATAAACTTCCATGTGAAGCTGCTTTGACACAATCTACATTGTATAAGCGCTATACAAATAAAGATGAATTGAATATGTTTTACGCAGCAATGTCCTTCCAGCTGCAACCCATCACTGGGAAACATCCATAAACACTCATACATTATACTATGCACACTTATACACTATACTCACACACATACACTAAATTCTGAGTAATTAAGTAAAAGACCTTGACTATTAAACAGTTGTTGCACCAAAACTATAATTACTAAACCAGTTACTATAATATAACGATTCTTAAATCGAATGTCCGTATTGTTCCAAATAAAGCATCTACTTGTCAATGAAAATCAGAAAGTTTAATTGGGGGTTTGGAAATATTATAATAATAATACCATGTTTTTAGGATAAGCATTATCTTATTTTTTTAGAATTCATCAACTTTTTTTTTTTTTTTTTAAATAAATGGTCATAAAGAAACTTAGGAACAGATTTCGATTTTTTGAAGTTCTTGTCCTGCAACTTTCCAGCAGATGATGACTTGCAGACACATTAGCTGAAGAGGCTGCGTAATTCACTGGCCTCTTTAGCCATCTCTTCTTCTGATCTCCATTGAGAAGGGTCATCCTCGCTCTCCCGGTCATGTTTCTGGAGCTCATCATAGATGCTGTCATTCTGCTCGAAGTCTCCAGCCTTCCTCGGCAGCACGTGGACATGGACATGCTTTACCGTCTGTCCCGCTTCATGTCCGTCCTGTACGCAGATGGTGAGGGAGGACGCCTGGAAGTGCCTCTCAATTTGACTGGAAACTCTCTGTGTGGTCATGAACAGGTCCGTCACTTCATCAGGACGAAGATCCCGAAACCTCTCGACCACACGGAGAGGACACACTAGAACATGACCAGGCACGACCGGCTTTCGGTTGACCAGGGCGAAGGACAACTCCGTCTTCAAAAACACAGCCGAGGACTTTATGATGTGCTGCCCGAAGCGAAACGTAGCCATAATGGATCATCGATTTCTGTGAGACACTTCACTCTGTGAACTTTCCCTCAGCGCCCTGCTCATGTAATAATAAGAGAAGAGACTTCCGCGTCGATGACTGTACAAAAGCATTATCGTATTCTTGACACATTTACATATTACATTAAAATCGACGTTGTACGCCGGACCGACGACGTTAAACGTTCATGCGTCTTATGTGAACGTCACGTACGCTCCTCCTTAGGCCCCGCCTCTCTTTCCTATAGGTCCTACGAGGAGAGCGTCACGAGTTAAGCTGAAACTGTTTATTATTTTGTGAGTGAGCGATACATAAAGGTTTACAGCATACGTAAGTACGTTTATTTGCTATGAATATTTCTATATTTCATATATAAGCATAGTCAGTTTTGTTTACATTCTCAGTATTTTACGGTTTTGTTACGCACAGTAGTGGTTCCTCTTTTTAACTCATTCGTAATTCTGTTTCTGAAGCATAAATTGTATGTCATGCCCATTCCACTCATGTTTTGATTAAATTAAGTGTATTAACTTAGAGTTTTGTGTAAAGTTAACATGGTAACAAACAATAACATAAAAGTACCGTGGTAATACCATGTTTTTGGGCTTGCTGTTGTCGCACACCAGCCTTACAACAAGTACAGATGCTAATATTGTGGAAGTGGAACTGAAAATCATCATAATGTTCTTCTGTTTACCATATATAGATAGTCAAAGATGTTTTTTTTTTATCATGACATGGATTCAGGGATGGGCAGTATTTATGATACAAGTATTTCAAATATGTATTTTAAATGCAAAACATTCATTCATTTATTTTATTTTCGGCTTCCCTTTATTAATCCGGGGTCGCCACAGCGGAATATACCGCCAACTTATCCAGCACATGTTTTACGCAGCGGATGCCCTTCCAGCTGCAACCCATCACTAGGAAACATCCATACACACTCATACACTACGGACAATTTAGCCTACCTAATTCACCTGTACTGCATGTCTTTGGACTGTGGGGAAACCGGAGCACCCGGAGGAAACTCACGTGAACGCAGGGAGAACATGCAAACTCCACACAGAAATGCCAACTGACCCAGCCGAGGCTCGAACCAGCGACCTTCTTGCTGTGAGGCGACAGCACTAACTACTGCGCCACTGCGTCGCCCAAATGCAAAACAGTATTTTGTAATTTGTATTTGATAGAGTTTACGAAAATGGGTTTATATTTTGTATCAAAATAATTTAGTGCCTTGTATTTTTGTATTTTTAAAATACTGTAAAATAATTTGGAGGAATTCTACATGATGGCATCATAAAAATGTGGCCTTAGAAATGAGATGGAAAAAAATATCAGTCCTTAAGATGTGGAGCCTTCAGCGCATGATCATTCTCAGTCTCATTGCTGCAGGTGGAAATGTAGAGGAAGTTTGACTAGTGTTCACTGAGGGGTGAACTAAAAAAAATCTTGGCAGAATAAGTAAATTGCACAAATAATAGTAGTTTTAGGTGGATTGCTCATGTAGATGCCAAGAAAATAAGACAAACCATATTAAAAGAAGTCCTACAGTGGCGATTTTCTACAATACTTCATTGGCTGTTTCAAAATGCCAGTGGTTGATCTGCAGGTGCTCTATATAGTTAATGAATAGGAAATATGTCTGTCTGAAGATGTCAAAGTTGCACTATACAGTATATGAGACACAAATATTTAATAATACTCCAGTCTATACAGACTGCTCAAAAACTTCAGACTCCCATTACGCAACAGCAGCAGGATGTATATGTAGAGTTTTTGTTGTTGTTGCAAAACAGATAAAACATGATCTCTTAAAAATGAAGTTATGTTATGCATTGAAGTGTAGAACTGCAAAAAAAACATGATTTATGGAAATTTCTAAAACTGGAGATTTTAGTAGTTCATGTGTTTAGTAGTCATGTTTTTACATTACGTATAGAAGATTTCGATTGCAAATAGATTTACTGAAATACATTATGTGAACAAAGAATTTAAGTAACCTCTTCATATATCACCCTTAAAGTCACCTAAAGTATAAGACCGATAAGAGATGGTGGCAATTTTACTGGCCACCCAATGGATGGAAACAGAATGAAGTGATATAGTACTATGTTCCAACTCATTATCTACATTTCATGACTTTTACAATGATTAAAGAGACCATCTTCAAGACAAGACGTTCTGTATGAAATTTGCTCAGAGAAACGCTGTTGCTGTCAAACATTGTTTACCTCACTAAATCAGTTTAATGGTAAAGGGACTGATCGAATATTAGCGCTGTGTACTGGCAAGGGCCTCACGATATGATACATATCACGATACATGGGTCATGATACAACATAACACGATGTATTGCGATACAATACATATTGTGATATATTGCAATAGTTTGTATTAGTATGTGTGTCACACTATATTGACAACTTGATAAAGTCGGCAGACAAATTAAAATTCCAATTTATTTTCCATCCATTCCAATTCATTAAAACTGCACAGTGTGATTGAACAGAAAACTATATATATTGCAAAGCTTACAAATGGCTTTTTTTTGTCGAATTAAGTACTCTTTGGTATAGCGTTAAAAACTCCCTGGTATAGCACCTTTATATTTTGTGCCATGCTCACTCTTGCTTACTTCTGATACCGTACTACTTGGCATTTTGTGGATCGCAAGTTAAGCCTAGTTCACACTACAGGATTTTAAGCCTGATTTGAGCCAGATTTGGAAGTTAACAAGCTCGCCTATGGTTTGGGCTGTGTTTGGGGAAAAATCTACAGCTGCTCGGCGCTCGGCAGTCTTTGGCCCAATCCCAATTTTATTTTTGTACCTCTACCCCTTCCCCTTGGCCCTTACAACCGAGGGTTAAGGGGAAGGGCTTCAAAACTTACCCCTAAGAATTGGGACAGCACTTCAACACTGCACACGTCATTTGTCATCGCGATCTTTTGCTTCATATGAGATCAGACGATCACGACTGCTGTAGTTATTCCAGTTGGGTTATAGTAAGGGATATATTATGTTATCATAACAATCCAATGTGGCAATAAGATCGTATCTGTAGTACTGTGTATTTACACGAGGGCCATTTTCATCTATGTAAACACACGAAAACAACATTAACATTATCCCAGACACTGTAAAAAGCTCAATTTCGAGTGTCAGAATGTTGTGGGACTGCTGTACAGGAGTTATTATTAGGGATTATACATCGCGAAATTTAGCGATTTTTTTAATTTATTTATTTATTTTTTTTTATTTAATTTAATTTTTTTATTATTATTATTATTTTTAATTTTTAATTTTTCTAGTTTTTAATAAAAAGCATGACAGTAAAACACAAATGCGGTTATGAATATATTAAAACATGTGTTTGTTTGTCATAAACATTCGTAATAATGACAAAAAATACTAATTTGTAGATCTCCTTACTTCCGGGTTCAGCACGACCGTTGTGGCAGGTGTATTCTGGGAAATTTTCTTACTTTGAGTTTTGAGTGTGCTCCTGAACAATCTTTGTTCGAAGGGGTGTATACCCCTTGCCCTTAGCCCTACGCCTTCAAGCTAAAGAGAACTGGGACACCACTACCCCTTGATGTGAACGTGTAAAATGAGGGGTAGGGGTAAGGGAAAGGGCTAAGTGGTAGAATTGGGATTGGGCCTTTATGTGTAAACTACTGAACAACGCGTCAAAGAGGCTCGCTGAAGCGTCGCCTACACCTCGCAGACGGAAATCCAATATCTAGCATGTTGAATATTCCAGAGCAGTCGGCCGACTCGACCCCACGTGTGGTCAGATGTAGTGACGAGCTGCAGCCAATGAGAGAGCATATCAACATAAGCTGAATGGCCGTGTGTTCAGGAGCTGAACAGAAACGTCTGTGATTGGCCAGAATGGGCATCGATGCTCTCACTTTAGTCTGTGTTAACACGGACACGAGAGTAGGCTATATTAACTGTGCAACTAGAATTCTGTAACTATTAGAATTACAATAATGGTCATTCTGACCTTTCTCACATCATATTTACATTCAAAACTTCTATTGAGATAATAAAATTAAGCTTTAAATGTCTATCATCATATTTTATGACAGCATTACCCTAAAAATATGATCTTATTGTTGTTTATCTTAGCAGGAAGTTGCTAGGCAAAAAAATACATGCATATATAATGTCACAGCGAAAAGAAACAGACATGCATGCAGTCGTTTTGACCAATATGGTAATTAAAGGTAGACATGCTCAGTTTTTTACTGTTTTGTAATAAAAAATAAAAAAATAATGTTAGAAAGAAATACACAGGTATTTAGGAAACGTCAGGGTGTTATAGATATGTTAGTTTTATTTTAAAGAGTTATAAAATAACAAAAATTAAAAACTCTGTGTATCTTTCCACTTGAACTTTGCAGATGAGTGATTGATCCGCTGATGCATCAGCTGACAGATGATGTTTTTAAATGCTCCCTTAAAAGCTTGAAATGCTGTCAGTGATGTAATCAGCACACAAGCAGCCAATAGTGTTCAGCTTTTTCTGACGACTCCTCCCTCAAAATTTCATTGGCTTTGGTTTGGTAGCTTGACTGAACTGTTGGCTAACAAGTTGTTCTCAGATCATGTAGTGTGTGACCCCCCACTTGTGGATCATTTACATAGTGTCGCGTAGTGTGAACACCACAGCGATTTAAAGACACAAAATCAAGTCATGTAGTGTGAACGGCACAGCGAGCTGCCGATGTTTAAAATCCTGTAGTGTGAACTAGGCTTTAGCGACATCTTCAGGAGCGGAGGAGGAGGTCAATTGGCACAACTTAAATCGATACTTAAGGTTGGACTATCAATACATTATCGTAAATTTTTTTTTCGTGATAGTTAGATGTATACATTTTTTTGCACCACCCTATCGAATATGCCTATTAATTGAAGGTTTGCAAAGAAATGTCATGCTCCCTTTTAAAAGTGTTTTGTGGTATTTTCAAAATACAGTATTTTATTTTGATACTTGTTGTGGCTGCTGTATTTTATTTGATTGCTTATTTTATTGCTGTATTTAGTTTATTTTGATGCATGTAAAATTGAGGTATTTGGTATTTTATTTTAAAATACATTTCAATGTATTTTTGCCCATCCCTGGATGGATTTACTGTCATGATAACAGCACAGCTTTACCACAGTAACATGGCTAAAATTATAATATTAATATTAATAATTTTACTTCGTAAGCTATTATCAGTAATAATCTCGTTTTTGTGCCTCCTCCGCTTCTCAGTGAAATAAAATAATCATGTACATTATAAAGTCACGTTTCAAGGGAAAGGTCTGCACACACCACACACACACACGGGCACACACACACACTTAATGTAGTGTTTCCTGAAGTGGATGATTATTATGGATAATGAGTTGTTCAGGGTAAAGTATACCTTTGTTAAAAAAAAAATTGCCTCTCATCATTGAAATTACACAGTAGCTCGGCTTCATTTCCATTTAAATTGCCTCGGCTCATGTAACATCAGGTGTGGAGCAGGATGCTAAATGTTCAGTGTTTCCGTCATTTCAGGTTCAGCGTGTCACCTTTTCCTGGGATGGACAGGTCTGGACGTCGAACATGTCTTCTGATGGTGTTCAGCATGTGTTTGGCATCAGTTCTCAGCCAGCCTCTAATCAAGGTTATTGTAGTTTTGCAGTTTTTATTTCAATAACATTTTATAATTTGCTGTATATTTTAGGGGTGGCACGGTGGCTCAGTGGTTAGAACTAGCACCTCACAGCAAGAAGGATGCTGGTTTGAGTCCTGGCTGGATCTGTTAGCATTATTGTGTGGAGTTTGCATGTTCCCCCCGTGTTTTCGTGGGTTTCCTTCGGGTGCTCTGGTTTCTCCCACAGTCCAAAGAAATGCGCTATAGGTGAATTGAATAAAAAAAAATTGGCCATAGTGTATAAAAGCGTGAATGTGTGAGTGTATGGGTGTTTCCCAGTACTGGGTTGTGGCTGGAATGGTATTCACTGCGTAAAACATATGACAGAATAGTTGGCGATTCATTCCGCTGTGGCGACCCCTGAAAAATAAGGGACTAAGCTGAAGGAAAATGAATGAATGAATATCTTAGTTTAGTTTTATTAATGGTTTTATTAGTTTTACTTCAGTGATTTTTTTTGTATGAATTTATTACGTTAAGGTTTTAGATATTTAGTTACTGTATTAAAGTTTTAGTAGTTCTACTGTAAAGAGATGAACATTTAAATTTACTCACTGTTTTCTCACCTTCAAGTGGTTCAAAACCTTCATAAGTTTTATTCCTCTGTTGAAGATACAAAAGAAGAAACACAAAAGAAGATATTTTGAAGAATTCTGAAAACGGGTAAGCATTGACTTACATTGTAGGAAAAAAAATACTATGGAAGTCAATGGTTACAGGTTTTCAGCATTTTTCAAAATGTCTTCTTTTGTGTATAACAGAAAAAAGAAGCTTGACTAGGTTTTGAACAAGTTAAGGGTGAGTATATGACAATAGAATAACATTTTTTGGGTGAACTGTCCCTTTAACAGAGTTAACAGAACGCCTCCAATGTTTAGGGTTTGAACAGTTTATAGTAACTCTTAGTAAAAAATAATCTAATTATCTGACAAAACACTGAATTCGAAACTATAAATGCAGCTAATAAAAGTAAAAATAATGTACATTTTTTTGGCAAATGAAAAGTTTTATAGAAAGTTTTTATAGAAAAGATGTTTTCGTATAACAGTTGAAGTCAATTATTCGCCGTCCTGTGATTTATTTAAAAAATGTTTTCCTTTTTTTCCCCCAAATATTTCCCAGTTTAACAGAGAAAGGAATTTTTCACAGTATTTCCTATAAAATTTTTTCTTCTGGAGTAAATCTTATTTGTTTTGTTTCAGTTAGAATAAAAGCAGTTTTCAATTTTTTAAAAAACATTTTAAGGTCAATATTATTAGCCCCCTTGAGCAATATTTGTTTTCAGTTGTCTACGGAACAAACCACTATCATACAATGACTTGCCTAGTTAACCTAATTAACCTAGTTAAGCCTTTAAATGTCACTTTAAGCTGAATACTAGTATGTTGAAAAATATCTACTCAAATATTATGTACTATCATCATGGCAAAGATAAAAGAAATGAGTTATTAGAAATTAATAGGCCCACATGGAATCTGCGCGCGCAGAATCCCGCAGATTTCCACAGATTTTTAGCCCATCATTAATTCTGTTTATTTACTTAAGTAAATGTGTGTAAATCTAAATTTATTCAGTTTTTAAATTAATTACAGTAATATTATTGACTGATATAAAAATCTTTGTCTGATTTATGTACAATGCAGTTTGTACAGTAATATTTTCTGTCTTTTAGTAGATATATTATATGAGAGACTTGCTTTGTTTACCAAATAAAAGTGGATCTAATTGGATTTGCATTTTAAACCTTAAAAAAAAAAACAACATTATTTTTTATTTTACATATTAAGGTTTGAGTTATGATACTCCCAAAATAATTCAGCAGAAATCTGCAGATTTTTACCTAAATTCTTCACAGAAATAGCAAAAAACGTTCGCAGATTCCGTCTAGCCCCAGATATGAGTTATTAAAACGATAATGTTTAGAAAAGTGTTAAAAAAATCTATCCGTTAAACAGAAATTGGGGAAAAAATGTACAGGAGTGCTAATAATTCTGACTTCAACTATATAATCATGCTCTTCTTGACTGATGTGTTTTGCTGTAAAAGCGCCATCTACAGGTGTTTCTTTAAACAGCCGCAGGTCAGATTTTCTGCCACAGAAAAAGTGCTTATTATTTCTGATTATTTCATTCATTGATTTTCCTTCGGCTTAGTCCCTTCATTCATCAGGGGTCACCACAGCGGAATGAACCGCCAACTTATCCAGCATATGTTTCTCCCAGCCGATGCCCTTCCAGCTCTAACGCAGCACTGGGAAACACCCACACCCACTCACATTCACACTTATATACTACCAATTTAGCTTATTCAGTTCACCTATAGCGCATGTGTTTGGACTGTGGGGGAAACCGGAGCGCCCGAAGGAAAGCCACACCAACACAGGGAGATCATGCAAACTCTATGTTTTTTTTTTGCTGTGAGGATCACCTAAAACATAGAGCTTTATTTATTTTTAGTTTTTCATTTATTGTAAATTCTTCTGAGTTTTAGTTCACTAACGACAATGTCTTTTGACCAGAGGTTTTAGTTTTCATTTACTAAAATAATTTTAAATCTCATCCCATCTCCTCCCCCAGCTCCCGTTTATTTCCGTGTGGAATGCACCGACTGGGCGCTGCAAGTCTCGATTTGGAGTCGAACTAGATTTGAGCGTCTTCGACATCGTGCACAACCCTAACCAGACGTTCATGGGGGACAACATCACTATATTTTACTCTGATAAATTAGGAAAATATCCTTACTATGGACTTAACGATGAACCGATATACGGAGGTGTTCCTCAAAACGCCAGCCTGAACCAGCACCTCAAGAAAGCAGAGGAAGACCTGCGCAAAACCCTCCCGGATCCTGAATTTCACGGCCTGGCTATTATAGACTGGGAGAAATGGAGACCACTGTGGGAACGTAACTGGGACTCTAAAGAAGTCTACTGGAAAGCTTCGAGAGCATTAGTGAAAGCCAAACATCCTACTTGGAGTCCGGATCAGATAGAAACTGAAGCTGTGAAGGAGTTTGAATCATCTTCTAGGGCCTTTATGGTAGAGACATTAAAACTAGGCCATAGGAAGCATCCTGGAGGATTATGGGGGTTTTATGGCTTCCCTTGCTGCTATAATTATCAGTATAAGAAGAACGAGACGTACACAGGTAAGTGTCCTGCACTGGAGATGAAGAGGAATGATAAACTGGCCTGGATGTGGAACGTCAGCTCCGCTTTGTACCCTGATATCTATCTGGATCTCGGGCTCAGAGGCCGCGGTCAGGACATTTTGCTGTACAGCAGGTATCGGATCCTGGAGGCCATGAGGGTGAGGGAAAAGACCACCCGTCAGCCACACTCTGTTTTTCCGTATGCCAGAATCGCCTTCACATACTCCATGGAGTTTCTCTCACAGGTTAGCACAGACTAACTTACACTATTCAACTACATATTTAATATGAGTTGAACCAACACAATTGTTAATTAATTGTTTTAAGTTCAATCCACTTACATTTGTAAAAATTAAGTTAACTTAATCGATTTGTGTTGCGACAACATAAAGGAATTGTATTGAACCCTTTATTTTTACAGTGTAGCTATTGCTTTTGATTGCGTTGATCTAAATCTGTTTCATGTGCCACTCAATGGTGTTTTCAGGATGACTTGGTGCACACTATTGGCGAGAGCGTCGCTTTAGGAGCCTCCGGAGTTGTGTTGTGGGGAGATGGAAACTACTCTCAAACAAAGGTTGACTGATGTTGATTACACACATGCACGCATGTACTTCTGATTACTGTATGCTAGTGGTAAAGTGGCTGGTTAGAGAACTGAAGTGCATCAAGTTGTTCTAAAAATTACACTTTCAAGAAAAAGGGTTCTAGGAATCTGTGGTTCCATAAACAACCTTTAAAGGTGCAGTATGTAAGTTTGACACCCAGTGGTTGAACTAGGTATTGCACTCCTGGATCAAAATAAACACGTGCGCAGGATGCCAGATTGAGTACAGGAGCGAGTGATTTAACCCGTGTTCTAAATAAAAGCAACGATGGTGATAGAGGGAATATTGTCCATATTAAAAGGAGTTTTGGTTCTAACCAACACTTCAAATTGATATATTAGAAACGGCTTCTATTTCTCACAGCCGAACATGTGAAACCTATGACAGTGATCACCTCAGGTAAACCTCGTGTGTTTTATTCAGTACTAAATGCTAACGATGCGAGTTTGATTAGATTCTAAACCTTACCGTTTGGTGAGTGAGTGCATATTCTGTGCTTCTGAAATGCTGTATTTACATTTCTGTCGTGTTTTGTCTGGAGCAAACAGCCAAACTGCTGATTGCATGTTTTTAGGACACAAGATTACAATGTACCCTGCTCACCTAATGTTTACCTTCGTAGTATTTATGTCATTTATTTATTAATAACCTCATGTGGAACTGAATCTGTTTCATTTCGACATCTGATACTGTCTATTTCGCTCACGGACGCATGCTTTTACAGTCTTTCTGAATGAATGAATGAAATACGCTGTTTTCCAACAAGGCAACCCGGGGTGCTGAATTATAATTGGCTAAACTGGCATTGTGCAGGTTAAATTTAGTTCCGGCACGGAAAAAACATTTTCAAAGCAGAATATCTGACTTCAGCATTGTTTTTCAGTTAAACAACTATGTTCACTTGGGATGTTTCTTAAATATCTGCAAACATATTATGGTGTTTTTATGCTTTAGAAGAGTCAAAAACTTACATACAGCACCTTTAAAGAACTAACAGGCTGTTTCTCAATTCCAAGAACGCAGTGAATTCCTTCACGTATTTTTACAGGAACCTATGTAAACATTACAGCATTCATACAATAATTTATTGTTTTTCCTCTTGTCAATATATTTGTAACATGCACAAAAACCTTACAAACATACTTTGCACAAAACAAATAAAACAGATTTTAATATGAATTTCAGCAAATAAACACCCCTAACCCTTTAACTGCTCCACCAAGAAAACATTTTTTGGATTGGATTTCTTATCTCCTAATGTTGCTATTTACAAACTCAATGCATTTTTTTTCAACACACCCCATAATTTCTAAAATATCAACCTCTACCAAGTGGTTTATGGTAAAAGTACTGGAATTAATACATACACTATGAAAATCTGAAAAAAATGAAGTGTAAGACCAATTTATTTAAAAAATAATCAAAATAAAAAAAAATTTAATACTAAATCATCTTTTTTTTTATTGAAGTATGCCATAAATTATTTCAGATTCTCATTTTAAGGTTTTAAAGTCATTTTAAGACCTTTTTTGAGATTTTAACAGATTTGTGTCAGTTAAGACAGCATTAGCACCTGTCAGCTTGAAGCTGCTGTCACACTGGACTTTTCTTTCTATAGACTTCCATTCGTATCAAAACCTACACATTTCGGCAAACAAATGCCTTCATCAGGGTAACATGGTCTGTTACCCTGATGAAGGCATTTGTTTGCCGAAACGCGTCTAAAAATCATCTTTCACTGTCAATAAGCGTGAGCCATAGCCTACTTGCTTTTGATGTACATACATACGTTACCCTGATGAAGGCATTTGTTTGCCGAAACGCGTAGATTTTTATACGATATAGCCATGTGAATAAAGGCTTTTTACAATTTCTCACATTTTTCGAGTGCCTTGGACTGATTTTTGTTGTTGTTTTTGGTGAATCCCTTACCCAAAGAGCACCGACTAAATATTTGAGCTACCCCTGAGCACTTTTTGTTTATTTTTGGGTCAATACATTTGTTTCATTCATTCATACGCATGTAAAAAAAAAACATGAGAGCATGAATGCTTGAAGATTGATGATCTCTAAACTCTAGATTCACTTAGATCGACCAATGAAGCATGTAAATATTGTCTCAAACGTCTCACTCGTCCCCTCAAACTGCTTGTTACTCTTGTGAACATTCATATGGCGCACAATATTGGAAACAGTCTACCTGGAAACAAATCACAGTTCTTTATATATGGAAGAAGGAAACTGTTGTTTACCGCTGTGATGATTAGCACTTATGGTGATTAACTAATCAACTGAAATTCTGGGTTTTCAAAAGTACATGTAGTTTATGGCATAGACTCGTGTGTCCAAGAGTTTTAAATGTCAGTTTGTTATTGTGGGGACTTAATAATTAATGAGGACTTAATGTGGGTGTATAATTGAGTTGAAAGTGTTATGTTGAAAAATAGTGATACTTTAAGCCAAGGGTTTTCAAACTTTTCAACCCCCCCCCAAAGTTTGTCCAATTTCACTCGCGATTTGTCCAATTTCACTTTCAAACTATGGTCAATTTAGTTCATCCAATTCACCTATAGCGCATGTCTTTGGACTGTGGGGGTAACTGGAGCACCTGGAGGAAACCCACTGCAACACAGGGAGAACATGCAAACTCCACACAGAAATGCAGAATGTGTTACAGACTAGAACCAGCGACCTTCTTGCTGTGAGGCCACAGGGCTAACCATTGAGCCACCGTGCCATCTATAATATACATTTATTGTGTCTTTCTGTCCCATGCAGGAGGCCTGTGAAGCGGTTCGGGATTATCTGGACGTCACACTTGGCCGCTATATAGTGAACGTGACGGAGGCAGCATTTCTGTGCAGCAGGAAAGTGTGCTCTTCTCAAGGCCGGTGTGTCAGAAGGGAACCGAGCGCCTCAGTTTATCTGCATCTCAATCCGGAAATCTGGTCCATCATTCCCAGAGCTCAGCTGCCCGGTCCCGTCACCCGTGGACCGTCCTATGTGGCTCACAGGAGGCTCTGGATGGGTCAAGATGAAACCAGAAGACTCACAGACAGTTTTAGGTGCCAGTGTTTCCCCGGCTGGGAAGGAGAGCAATGCCAGAAACCAGTGCCTGTAGACACTTTCACATAACACACAGACTACTAGAGGACTGTAGTGGTTAACACTCAGGACTGGTCACATGATGCAAACTGGTTTAACATAAAGAAGGGACAACATGACATTCGTTTTATATACAAGACAAGGCAAGGTTATTTATATAGCACATTTTATACACAATGGTAATTCAAAATGCTTTACATCAGGGGTCTCAAACTGCCGGCCAACGGGCCATTTGCGACCCCCCCCCCTTTTCCCTTCAGCTTGCAAGTGATGTCAAAAATATAACGAGATTCATTTATAAATCTACAATTAAAATGAATATGTTGGTGTGTGGATCTCCCCGTGTTGGCGTGGGTTTAGTTGGATGAAGTAAAATTGGCCATACTGTCTTTGTGTGTGTGTGTGAATGCGAGAGTGTATGGGTGTTTCCCAGTACTGCAGAATGAACCACCAACTATTCCAGCATATGTTTTACACAGCGGACACCCTTCCAGTCGCAACCCAGTACTGGAAAACACCTATACACTCTCACATTTACATACATACTCATAAACTATGGTCAATTTAGTTCATCCAATTCACCTATAGCGCATGTCTTTGGACTGTGGGGGTAACCGGAGCACCTGGAGGAAACCCACTGCAACACGGGGAGAACATGCAAACTCAGAAAAATGCTTTACACCCCAAACCCCCAAAACATATTTTTTTGAATCACTATCATTGTTGTGCAGTCGCATATAGCCTCTTGTGGTTTTGACCCCCCACCTACTAGACATTTAAAGTACTGTACTGTATATTCAGGTTACTTTCAGTTTCTCTCAGCGTGCGGTCGAGAGTAACACACATGCAGATTATTTCTGGGGCTGATTTAAACGTTGAATCATATGTGCGTAAGTGCTCTATTTTTACTATAGCTATACTTTTGAAAGTAGTCAAGGGTCATTTGATTATAATCAGTTTTATACCACCTGTATTGTGTCGTACACCTCTTTATGGCTGACATGTTATGATGGTGGTATAAATATGATCATTTTGCTAATATTCGATTCAAATGGTTTAATTAATAGATATTTTCTTATATGCATATTAAGATTCGTATAAAAAAATGTGCATTAGTCCAATTTGACTGCTGGCTAAATTGAACATGTTAAAGTAAAAGTGAATATATTATATAATACAATATATATATATATACATACACAGTTGAAGTCAGAATTATTAGCCCCCCTGAATTTTTAGCCCCGTTAATTTTTTCCCCGTTTTCTATTTAACAGAGCAGAGTTTTTCAACACATTTATAAACATAATAGTTTTAATAACTCATCTCTAATAACTGATTTATTAAATCTTTGTCATGATGACAGTAAATAATACTTGACTAGATATTTTTCAAGACACTTCTATACAGCTTAAAGTGACATTTAAAGGCTTAACTAGGTTAATTAGGTTAACTAGGCAGGTTAGGGTAATTAGGCAAGTTATTGTATAAGGATGGTTTGTTCTGTAGACTATTGAAAAAAATGGCTAAAGGGGCTAATAATTTTATCCTTAAAATAGTGTTAAAAAAATTGAAAACTGCTTTTATTCTACTTGAAATAAAACAAATAAGACTTTCTCCAGAAGAAAAAATATTATCAGACATACTGTGAAAATTTCCTTGCTCTGTTAAACAACATTCGGGAAATATTTAAAAAAGAGAAAAAAAAATCAAAAAAGGGCTAATAATTCTGACTTCAACTGACATATATATTGCCAGTAAAGTCACTAAAGTTGCGCTATCTGTTAAACTTTTGGTTAAGCAACAATTGATTGGCACATAATAATAAAAATTATTATTATTATGCCTATGATTAATTTGTAGTATTTTCATAGCAGTTTAAACTCCCCCTTCAATATGTACAAGAAACAAAAAGAAGGAGCTTTGATACTCTGGGGAAGAATGTCTGAGTGTATTGTGTTCACTTTTTTGTTGTGCTTGAATGTTAAAGCGGCCCTCCTATAATTTGTCAGTCACTGATATGACCCCCTGCCAATTTGAGTTTGAGACCCCTGCTTTACATAAACAAGAATAAAAGAACCATAAAATACAAGTAAAAGAGAATACAACAAATAATAATAATGATTAAAAAACAGATAAAAAATGTGTTAAAACTGGTTTTAAAGGAATGAACAAAGAAAATAAAGACATAATACATACAGCGGGGAAAATAAGTATTGAACACGTCCTGTTTTTTTCCTGGGTATAATATTTCTGCAAAATAATGATTTTTGTTAAAATGCCTTAGTTATTTTGGGGAAAAGGTGTTCTGGTAGCATGGTATAAATGGGACAAAAATTCCTTCAACTGTTGAGCAGTGAAGATGACTTTATTTCAGAATTGTTCAATTATTTATAAATTGTTCTCTAATTTTGATCGCCAGTGTACATCCCATATACAGAAGGCAAAATTATATATTTATATTATACAATTGTACAATTTAAATTTTATATATTTGATAAAGTCTTGTTTCTTTTAGTTTAGTTAGAATTTAAAACAGTTTTAAAGTTTTAAATTATATATTTTAAAGTCAAAATTATTAAGAAATTCTAATTTCCCCCCCATTTTATTCTGCAGAACTAACCACTGTTGTCCAATAATTAACCTAATTAATCTTGGTTAAGCCCTTAAATTGCACTTTAAGCTGAATACTAGCATCTTGCAAAATAACTTAATAAATTATTTTGTACTGTTATCATGGCAAAGACAAAAGTAAATAAATCAATTATTAGAAATTAATTAATCAATTAAATTTATAAATAAATATCAAGTACTTGGGAAATATTTTGTAAATAATTAAATTTAACAAGAGGGCTAATAATTTTCTTCAACTGTATGTACTTGAGATTTTATATTGTGTATACTAAAACATTATTATTTGAGTTTGTAAAAATCAATATGCAGTTCAAATGTGAGTGTTTACATTAAATCTATGCAAAAACCTGAGGATTTAAATGCATTGTCATTGAAAACTATGTTGGATATATGAAATAAACTTTTTTTATTTTATTTTTTTTTTTACAAATTGCGTTATATCAATAGGTCTGCTTGTTACTTTTATTTCATTTTTCTTAAAATAGCTCATTTGCAAACACTGTAGTTTTGCATGTGTGATTAACAAGGATTTGTTGTACATATTTAGTTTAACCACACAGAAAAACCTGTTATTTGTCTTTTACCTGATGAAAAATCAGTGTCTTTTTATTTAAAAGTGTTAAATAAAAGATACAAGCAGCTATAGGTTAATATATGCATGCAAGAAACACAAGTTTACAATTGTCTGTGAAATTAAATGCAGAAAAATACAAATTTATTATTCAAATTTAATAGTAAAAGTTACTATTGTTTAGATTTTAAATGGATAATTTCTAATGTAATTTAATGAGACTCATGCAATTTAAAGGATGTGGCTTTTTATGTATGTTAAAATACTCCTAAAAGATGACGTTTATCAGATATATAAATGTAAATGCAGAGGCAGATTTAACCAATAAGCAAGGTAAGCGTCCACTTATGGCCCCAGGAAATCTAAGGGCTCCCAAATAAATACCTACAAGTATAAATTATACCTATAAATTATATATAACATCATTTTCTATCACATTTTGTATGGTGAGGGTCTAAAAAATAAGTTTAATGTTTATTACATCTCAAATACGCAAGAGTGTCCCCATCCTCAATCAAATTACGTAAATATTTAGTTTTAAAAACAAAATAGTTTATCATTTTTAGCTGTAAATCCATTTAAAAAAAACCTAATCATTTAAAAAGTTGCACAAGATGCTTTTACATGTTGTTATTATTATTTTGCATTAAGACAAAATGTAGAAAAGGAGATATAAGAACAAAAACAGCAAAATAAATCAATTAAAAATAAATGAAAGTACAAAAGGTGCATTTTAGACCTTTCAGGCCCCATGGCCGGAAATGCTTAGGACCCCCAAATCGCTAAATCTGCCCCTGTGTAAATGTAACACAATCAGCTTTTAAATAAATTAAATATTTATTTTTAAGGAAAACAAAATCACCTTACACTTATTTGCATTTGCAAATTCTGTCCAATAAAAAAGCTTCCTGTTGGCCTAGATTGATTTTACCACGCCCCCCTGATCTAATTAGCGAATTAAAGTCTAGGTGTGTCGTAGCCTGAAGTCAGTTAGCTATTTAATAATGTAGATAACGGAAGATATAGTTTGGCCGAACATTTTGTTTTAGTAAGAATTACATTAGCAAGAAAAACCAAGCGTGAATCGCTTAAAACTGTGAAGAAGAAAGATAAAACACAACACAATGTTTGAGGAATATCACAACAAGATATCCAAGATATGTATAAAGGTAAGATGACGGTTTTGCAAGTCACTTGGCAAGAAACAACACAAACTTGTGATATACACTCAGTAGGCCGCTAGATGACAGTAGAAGCACGCTAACGAGTACACTACGACGACTACACGATATTGACTGACTGGTAACATCATGAGGGAACATCCAACAATTTCTGGGTCTAATGAAACAGCAAAAATCCGGATTGTTTTGGTCAGACGTGGATGTGTTTGCGTGCTCTTTAGCATGTCTTGTCTTCTTGTTAGGTTGATCTGACTGGATTTGTAGGTGCTTTTGTGCTTAAGACTAATTATGGGTTTCTCTAGAAACAAAAAAAAATCACCCTTTTTTGTAAGACTTCGGTTTTGTATTACTTGAAGTACATTTTACTCCTAATGTTGGTAATTGTATTGCGTTTTGAAGTATTATGGTTCTTATAATAATTTAATTTATGTATTCCTACAGTACGGTACTGAGGTGACCGTGTTGTTGGTTATAGACCATTTTGAAGGATGTAAGTAATAATAATAATAATAATAATAATGGTATTTTCTGTACTGCATTTTATAATTTCATAGCTTCCGATAATCCAAAAACGTCCACATGTTGATAAATTATATTATGACAGCTATTATAATGTTAATTTTTAATTCAATTGTCTCGTTACAAAAAAAGGCAGAACATGCCAATGACATCACCACATTGAAATGGTCCATAGCCTATACACTGTAAAAATTCTTGCTACTTTAATTGTTTGTTTGTTTAAAGTTTATAAAACTTTTCTAGTCAAACATGCATCAAACAAACTTACTAAAATATTAAGTTGAACTTCGTATAGCTTAATATTGTTTTAGTTTAAACACAATTAACTTATTAAAATAGGTTAAAGTAACATACAAATATTTGTTGTCATGACTTTTTATTTATTTATTTATTTATTTATTTATTTATTTATTTATTTATTTATTTATTTAACAGTGTGCCATTTTATTTGCATGGTCCCTCAAGGTTCTTCCAAGGTAGCAGTTTTTTCCTTCAGGGACTTTCAAGGAAAAAAAAACAGCATTATTGTAATCGGAGATGATTATGGTAATCTCCCCATCAGTACTGCATTATGTTTGCAAAAATTGGAATGATTTAAGCTCTTCAGTTTTGACCTAGGGGTCAGAGAGACCTAGTTCACTATTAAAGGTATACATCTCAGCGGAAACAAGAGTACAGAAAATGCATCCAATCAGCATTTTGAACAAAATAGTTTTTTTTTTTTTTAGAATGGGCGTCCAAATCTGAGTAATAAGATTGAAGATGAATCCTGAACTGAAAAAAAAATTGGTGCATAGGACGTCTATTATTTTGAATGTAATTAACAAACATATTGTATTGAAACAAGTATTGTTTGTTATCTGTAGTATATAGTTTTTACTTATGGTGGTCTATTTGTGTTCTGACTTATTAGTATAACCCAAAACATAACAATATTTGATAATTTTCCTCAGCAAAATATGCAAGTTTCGGTCGGTTCAGAGGCAATGTTAACATTCTGCCCTCCAGCATTGCTAATTAACGATAAATTTATGAAATCACTTTATGAAACTGGTTGGTGAGATTTCATCAGGTATAGCCGAATAATTGTCTTAAATGCATTGGCTAATTTCAGGATTATCTGAATGTAAAGTAATAGGCTTTTAGTTGTTAAATGACTAGTCAACTGCAACCAATCCATAGTGTATTAAGTGTTTGTTTCAGTATTTCATTGTAATCAGACCATTATTCTGTTGAACAACCAAATAAATGTAACCCTGGACCACAAAACCAGTCATAAGGGTCTTTTTTTTTTTAAATATTGAGATTTATATATCATCTGAAAGCTAAATAAATAAACTCTCCATTAATGTTTGTTTGATTTGGCCGAGAAACAACTACTTGAATATCTACAATCTAGAAGGTTTAAAGAAGCTAAACATGGAGAAATTCACATTTGAAGTTGTCCAAATTAAAGGTCCCACGAGTTGATTTCAAATGTGCATTTTTATTTGATGTTTGACTTAATCTAAACTGAAACACAAAGACAGGGAGTGACATTGAATAGCTCCTCCCCTTTTAAAAAACAGCCAATAGCATTTCGTTTTTGTCACAGCTTTGCCAGTGGGAGTGATTGAGCTCAAGCGCATCAAATAAAAAGCAAATCGGAGGTGTCTTGAAGGTACTAGAGAGCATTTGATTGGTCAGAAGATTTGATGAGAAACTGAAGTATGAGATGATGTGAATAAAATCGTTGATGCATGTAGAGTAGATGGAGGTGACAAACTTTTCTAAATTTTGTCACTGTTTTAGAGCACAAGCTAATAAATATTCTTATGTCTAACATACTGATACTAACATCTAAAATATTCATTATTTTTGAATTCAAGCTTCTTAGCAATACACATTACTTGTCATAAATTATGTTTTAAAATAATTACAGTTGAAAATGTACAAAATGCCTTTATGTAAACTTATCTTTGTATTCCATTTGATTTTTGTCATAAAATAAAAATCAGTGATTTTCACCATATAATGTATTTTTGCTAAATCTATATCAATGCAATATAATGTTTTGTGGTCTACGGTCATAAATGTTCTTTCTGTGGTTAATGGCATTAGAAAGACCATACATAAATGACCGGTTCGCTAATTAAGAAAAGAGAAACTTTACATTTTGGTAATTTTTGTCTGTGGTGAGAGAGTTTTCAGTATTGGTGAGATAAGGTAAACAAAGGCGGGTAAAATTTAGTCTCTCTCCCATTTCCCCAGAACTGATTGCATTGACCCAAAGTCACACACTTCGACCGATAAGCAGCCACAGAAGGTGATAATAGACATCCCTTTGCAACTTCTGTGTTTTATCAGCCTGTAACCTGGAACAGTGGTCCCTGAAGACCATTCGCCACAGTTTGAGACGCGTTCAGTGTGTACAAAATTGTACAAATGCCGCTTTTAACAGTTATGTGGTTGCTAACATTTTGTCTACTTTAAAGGGATAGTTCACTCAAAACTAAAAATTTACTCGCCATGTGTTTACATTAATTTTTTTTCAAACCTTTGTGACTTTCTTTTTTTCTGTTGAACACAAAAGAAGATATTTAGAAGAATGTTTATAACTGGAATCCACTGACAACCATACTAGAGGAAAACATGGAAGTTAATGCCTGTCTCTTTCCAATATACTTCAAAATATTTTCTTTTGTGTTCAGCAGATTTTGGAAAAAGTGGAGGATGAGTGAATGTGAAAATTTAGAATTTTTTTGTGTGTGGACAATCCTTTTTAAATATCTTAATTTGGTCTATTTGAAAGATTGTTAATGTATGCAGTTAAACCTTTTAAATTAATACTTATTTTAAAATTGTTTTTGAAAGAATATTTGATGTTAACCAAGGCTGCATCTACAGTATTTCATAAAATAGAAAAAGGCTGCATTTATTTGCAAAAAAAAAATTGATTAGTCACAATCTAATACTTGCAGATCACTGGTATACATGCAGATCACTGGAGAACTACACGCATGCACGCCACACTAAAGAACTACATATCCAGCCATGCACCGCTCACACGCACCTGTTATGGGTTCCATTAATTACACACACAACCAGAGGATCATTATAAACTGATTACATGGACTACATACACAGCACACGTGCACACCTCTGGGCCTTGTTTAACTGTTATTGTGAACATTACGATGCGTTGCCTTGCTTTGCCATGTTTTGACTGTTGCTTTGTTTGTTTACGTTGCTTGCCACCAGAACTGACCATTTGCCTGTTTATGACCACGACTTTGGATTGGCTGTATACATCTGTTTGACCCTGTTGACAGTTGCCTGCCTGTCCATTCTCCTAATAAACCCAATAAAGTAATGTCAATGTGCCTTCACATAAAAGTTACACTTTATTTTAAAGTGTCCTTGTTTCAGTGTAACTGTTCATTTAATACTGAGGAAAATATACATGTACTTATAGGGTTAAAATATGGATTCGGTTTAGGGTTAATTACATGTAATTATGTATTATTAACTGTAATTACTATAGAAGTACACAGAATGTGTATAAAGGACGCCTTAAAGTGTTACTGTAATGTTATTACAATTTAAAAAAGTGTTTTGAATGTATAAATATATGCATGGTTACTCAAATATTTGTCACATTCTAATATGCTGAGTTTAAGAAAACCTCTTATTGTTGTTAAAAAGAGTGGTGCACACTTAAGGGCTACACTGAAATATGCTGGGTTAATTCAACCCAATTTTGGGTCAAATTTGGACAATAAACAACCGCTTGGTTAATTATTTATAATTAAATTTATAGGCCCAAATTAAACTCAATATTTGGATTTGTCCAGATATTTGTCTGGAAATAACCCATTTTTTAGAGTGCATTTCTAATTGTACGAGATCGTTTCAATTAAATGTTGTTAAATGAACTTCATATCACAAAAACAATGGTGTTTTCAACATTTATAGTAACAATAAGCCATTATAATTGGTGCAGCATGGTGGCGCAGTGGGTAGCACAATCGCCTCACAGCAAGAAGGTCGCTGGTTCGAGCCTCGACTGGGTCAGTTGGCATTTCTGTGTGAAGTTTGCATGTTCTTCCTGTGTTTGCGTGGGTTTTCTCTGGGTGCTCCGGTTTCCCCCACAAGTCCAAAGACATGCGCTATAGGTGAATTGGGTAAGCTCAAATTGTCTGTAGACTGTGTGTGAATGAGTGTGTATGGGTGTTTCCCGGTTGTGGGTTGAGGCTGGAAGGACATCGGCTGCGTAAAAAAAACGTGTGCTGGATAAGTTGGCGGTTCATTCCGCTGTGGCGACCCCAGATTAATAAAGGGACTAAGCCAAAAAGAAAATGAATTAATGAATGAAAGAAATAAAATAAAGAAATTGTAATACATTTTTAAGAATCATGAGTCACTAAATGAAGTAATGATTACAAATTCAGCTTTGCATCACAGGATTAAAACAATTATTATTTTTTTTTAATTGTAGTAATATTTATGAATTATTCCAAACTTTTGACCAAATGGATATTGAGTGTAGTGCACCTCAAAGCATAACAAATGCAATCTGATGGACCTGTTAGAAAGCAATCAATCATTCATTTATTTATTTTCCTTTGGCTTAGTCTCTATTTCAGAGGTTGCCACAGTGGAATGAACCACCAACTATTTTAGCATATGAATTATGCAGCGAATGCTCTTGCAGCTGCACACACACACACACACACACACACACACACAAACACACACACACACACACACACACACACACACACACACACTAAGGCCAATTTAGTTTATTTAATTCACCTTTAGTGCATGTGTTTGGACTGTGGGGGAAACCGGAGCACCTACAGGAATCCCACGCCAACACAGGGAGAACATGCAAACTCTCCACAGACATTCCAACTGGCCCAGCTGGGACTTAAACCAGTGACCTTCTTGCTGTGAGGTGACAGTGCTAACCACTGAGCCACCATGCAGCAAAACGCAATCATTACTTTTTAAAATTCAACAAAATTACAAACTTCACTATTATTTAAATTCTATATCTTTCAGATACTCTGCTAACCTTTCCCAGATACCCCAACTGTTTTTCTGCTTCTCTCGCTCTCATCTATTTTCTTGGGTGTCGTGACCTGAGTCTCGTTCTCGGTCATGCTTTCCCTTCCCCTGCTGTTTGGTGGTCTGGCGAACACCGGCATCATCATCTCACTCACTCACCGCTTTTTAATAAGCGCTTGGACACGCTCGACCTCTGTCCTTCAGAAAGACTGCATGTGGAGACTCTTTCTCCGCTCATTGCCTCACATCTCATATCTTTTTCTCTTTTTTTTTGGAGATGAGAAAAATAAGATTATGCTTGTACTTATGTTTAAGATACTTAAAGGTTCAAGAAACCCTCAAGTACTTTTTTTGAGATTTTAAGAGATTTGTGTGTGTCTAGCATCAGTTAAGACAACGTTACCACATGTTAGCTTTAATTGTGGAGATCTTTTGTCAGCTAATTTCATCTTTCGGGTTTAAAATCATTTTTGGGGCGATATCAAAGTTGGTGACGTAGCGCGAATCTGCTAGTGGAGTTGGTTTCTCATTAATATTCATAGGAGAGTTTTCTTATCCTATGAGAAGATCCTGCTTCTTAATTATTCATGAGAGCACATGCTTTCTGAAGCCAAGGCAGACCTGCCAAGCTGTGAGACCCAAATGATTGGGTGAGACTGCATCTGTGGACTCTGCATACGGCACGCAGTCGTTCATTAAGGGTCATACTGTATGTGTTTGTTTCCATGATCCACAGGGTTTGTTGCATGTTTTTCCCTGCAATGCTGTCAGGGTCAATACAGCCAAGCTCTTAGTTTGCAGCAAGCATTTTTGTCGAGAGAGCTGTATGAGAATTGACGAATGGCAGACTTTTTATCTGAGTTTTTTACTATTCAGACACATCTATATCCGTGCTGCTGTGTTTGCCTATATTTAAAATCCTCCAGATTCGGTCCTCAGATCCTCCATTTTGGTCGCATATGCGCCCGAAATTTAATCTATGCGACCTCATAATATATTTGGGAGCATTTGTGCGACTGAATAATAATTGTAGTGTGACTTGTTTAGATTTTTTCTAAAAACGTGCTGAATCTGACTTCCCTGTTGCTTTATTGGTTCATTTTAGCTGTCAATCACTCAAGGCTTTCCGCTGTCAGAAAACAGGGAGCTTTTAAGGGCGCCAGGCGAGATCAATCAAGTGTTTTTGGAGAAGGTGCCCGAATCTCGATGCATTGCATTCACTGCTTGTTCAGCGCAAATGTCCGCTAAATGTAAGCTCTAACACTGTACACATCATCGCCAAAGAAGCTCGCCTTTACTAAGTTTAAACTGAATCTGCGGCTCATAACAAAGAACGGTATTTGCGCTGGTGGTCATCACGAGAATCCTGCTCTGCCTGCTCTTATACTGTACATTTACAATGACACAAACCGAAACCAAAACTTTTAAAGAGTGGCAGAAAGTGAGACCTTTATTACTTTGGTCCATTCTTTCTTGAGATGTATACTATTTTTCTATTTACTGATGACTTCTTTGCAGCTTTCAGCATTGAAGCAGAAATATTATTTATTAAATTGACATGCATATAAAAACAGTAGTACAAAATAAATATTACTTACTGCAATGCTTCATTTTAGTTTGATGCAAACCATAAATTTATTTTTCATAAAGTAACAGCAGGACCTTTTACAGTACATAACTCTCATTCAAGCACGCAGCATGATAATGACAAATGTTATTCATTAAGTATTATTGACATCATCATCATCATCATTAATAATATTTTATAATTATTAGACATTCATTTTGGAATTATTGCACAGATATCAACAAGTCATCACAGCATTAGTTAGTAGTTTCTGGTTTTTGTTAGTCCTGATTGATGTTGTTTTCATATACAATTTGCAGTGGTGCTCATTCATTTTTCGTGGGTGCTCCTAAATTTTTTCTGGTGCTCCTAAATTTTTGAAGTTGGGAGCACCGGTGCTACCAAGTAAAAAAGTTAATTTCGAGCCCTGTAATGATTGAAAAAGACAGACCCATTCAGACCCAGGGATTGAGGAGGAGAGAAGTCCTCCTCATTTATAGTGTTTATATAAACACGATGATCTTTATAATGATATAAATTGTGGTTGTGTATATGAAATTACGAATAACGTGTTGCAGGGCATTAAATTACTTAGTTTATTTCTTTGTATTTTAACTTTGTAAACTATAAAATCATGGGTCTTCTCACGGTTTGTCTCATTTTGTGAGCCAATTGACAACAGTTGTTTGCTCCCCTCTTTTCCCTTGCTCTGCTGGCCACGCCTACTCCTCCCTCTGCTCTTAGCGCTCCATGCCCAGGTCCCACTTTATATTAAGTGTCGCTTATACCTGTGAACTTACATGGTAACTAGATATGCAAGTAGTATGTAACTACAGTGTATGTACACACTGGTACATAGTATTTACTTGTGTGATACTGGTGTAACTACACACATGTAACAACACACCGAATAGTACGTGTAAGTTAAAATGTGTAACAGGACATTGGTAACAACACAAAAAAAGTACACATCTGTAACATGATCTACATAAGTGCATTATGTAACAACAATATACTTGCAGGTGTTTTCCCACTTCCACACCTGTTTGCATAACATGTATTTCTGAACACTGTATTAGAATAAGAATGGCAGAACTAACGCTGCATTAGAAGGTTTCACCTTGTGATACCAGTGTAATTACTGGGTAAATCATCAGGAACTGTCCACTCAATATAAAGTGTAAAATGGTCACAAATTACTGTGTAATATATAAAACCTAAGCCTTTGTGCAACTGTTTAACAACAGCAAACTTCTGCCAAAAAGTATAAGTGTGTTCAGAAATATACAAATGCCTTATGTTTATATGTTGTTTTAAGGTAAACTGTAGAATCAGTAATCACATTAAAGTGGGTAGTTTACCAAAGATTGTGTTATTAATGTTCTGTTACACATTTGAACTTGCGCATACTATTCAGCGGGTTGTTACATGTGTGTAGTTACACCATTATTACACAAGTAAATACTATGTACCAGTGTGTACATACACTGTAGTTACATACTACTTACACATCTAGTTACTGAGTAAGTTCACAGGTATAAGCGACACTTAATATAAAGTGGGACCCATGCCCATTATGATACATTTTTTGAAAAAAATTCTGAGGTAGACTTGAACTGAAAGAGAGGGGTTTTCATGGTCCTTTTGAAGGGATCGTTCACCCAAAAGTGAACATTTACTTACACTTAAGTGGTTCTAAATGTTTTTTTTCTTTATTGAAGACAAGACAAGATAGTCTGAAGTATGGTGGATAAAAGCAGCTATGGTCATCCATAGCAGGAACAAATATGCTATGGACATCAATGGCTGTTTTTCCCCAATATTCTTCATTATGTCTTCCTTTGTGTTTTACAGAAGTAACATCAAACATGTTTGGAACATATAAAGGAAGAATAAATGCTTTTATCAACAGGTTTCATGCCTTTGATTCTGGTGTTACTTGTGAACAAATAGTAAATAATGACTTCAATCTGTGCCAGTTCCTCAGACTTAAGCTTATAGTATGGATACAGAAGATTTGGTGCATCTGAATGTTTAGATTTATGTGCTTGAAATGCATGTACAATTTTCATTATTTTAAAATGCAGTTTTAAAGCAATGAAAGAAGTGGTCTTTGACCACAAAACCAGTCATAAACCGGTATAATTCTGGCAATAGCTAAAAATACACTGTAAAAATGCATTGCATAAATCATTTAGAATATTAAGTAAAAACTGTGGTCCATGAAGATATTTAGTTAGGTATTTTCTACTGTAAATATCAACTTATTTTTTATTAGTAAAATGCATTATTCATTTAGACCACTTTTTTTTAAGATGATTCTTTTTTTCCTCAGTATTTAGATTTTTTTTTTAAACTCTTAGTATTTAGTGTTTCTTTTGTATTTAGATTCCAGATATTGTGCTATCCTAACAAAGTGAACATCAATAGAAAGCTTGGTAATGGAATGGAAAATGAACACTTATGTCTGGTGTCATTTGGTGTCATAGACCCTGGGGGTCTAGAATCACATAAGGCATTTTTGTCAGTCGTTTTTTAAAAATGTTATAAAATACTTGCCAAAATAAGTTATTTTAGGGTGTCAAGATGGCACAGTGGGTAGCACAATTACCTCACAGCTAGAAGGTCACCAATTCGAGCCTCAGCTGGGTCAGTTGGCATTTCTGTGTGGAGTTTGCATGTTCCCTGTGTTCGCGTGGGTTTCCTCCGAGTGCTCCGGTTTCCCTCACAAGTCCAAAGACATGTGGTACAGGTGAATTGGGTAAGCTAAACAGTCTGTAGTGTATGTGTGTAAATGAGTGTGTATGGATGTTTCCCAGTAATGGATTGCAGCTGGAAGGGCATCCGCTGTGTAAAACATATGCTGGATAAATTGGCGGTTCATTCCGCTGTGGTGACCCCAGATTAATAAAGGGACTAAGCCGAAGAGAAAATAAATGAATACTGATTTTCGTCAATACTCTTATGAGCTTTTATTTTTACAGAACTAGAGTGGATAATTACTGAAGTGCTTTTAGTCGCATAAGTGCTAACAAACTACTTGAGCAGAAACTCAACTTTTCAATGCATTGTTTCTTTAAAGAAATGGAATTCATTGGTGTTAAATGTTCTGCTTTTTGTTTTAAACACACAGTTTATTAATACTATTTATGCATGACTGACAAATATGAATCAAATATATGCAAGATTTATTAGTTTGGATGCAATTATGTACAATTCAAATGCATTTAACTGTTAAATTTAAGCTTCTATATACATTTAAGAACTATAGTGTAATGTGAATAATTTTCACCGTGCTTATTTGTTTCTTTAAGTGCTTATTTAAAAGAAACATGCCTAATTTGTTTTGATCATAAATATGTTTTCCTGTAAACTTTTGACTTGTTTGGATGTGGTTTGTGTACTGGCAAAAAATAATTGCTATCTGCCAGAAAATACTACTTATACTCCAGATTTTAGAGGCAATGGACTTTGGAGGGGGAAACTACATGATGAAATTAATAAGTAGTATTTACAGAGCTAAAGTGCACCATATGTGCTTTTGGATGCAGAAGTGCTAAAAAAAACTATCCTATCTATATATACTACATGCACATTTAAACAATGCATTTTTTCCAACTATTAAAATAATTACATTCAGTGAGATAAAGTGTAAACCTTTACTGAATTTATTGTTAGCTGTGGAAAAAAACTATATTAGTTCGTAGTAGTTAATAATAATAATAATAATAATAATAATAATAATAATAAAATAAAGTAGAATATAATAGAATAGGATAGTAATCTATTTGTTTCTTATGAGACATTAAAACAGTGCAACTACCTAAAAACATACAAAAAATGATTAAAATACATAATATAATTAAATAACATACAAAAAAGAAATACTAGAAATGTAGTATGACCATTAAAAAAATATATTACAGTACTGTGTGTGTGTGTGTGTGTGTGTGTGTGTGTGTGTGTGTGTG
>CAIGQZ010032248.1:3311706-3322217 GCA_903798205.1 Danio tinwini | reverse complement strand
TGTGTGTGTGTGTGTGTGTGTGTGTGTGTGTGTGTGTGTGTGCTTTAATTTTTTTATTTTCTTTTCATTTATTTTCTTTTTGGCTTTAGTCCCTTTATTAATTAGGGGTCGCCACAGTGAAATGAACCGCCAATTTATCCAGCACGTTTTACGCAGCGGATGCCCTTCCAACAGCAACCCAACACTTCAAAAGACCCATACACTCGTGCACACACTCACATAAACCCATTCAATTCACCTGTACCCGATGCCTTTTTTTTTTTTTTTATTTTATTTTACGTTATTACCTGTCTCACTTGTTTGAGTATGACTGGCAGTTTTGTTTTTGACACCTTTTTGTTTTATCCCCTTTTGGAGCAGAAAAATTGTGGAATCTAATTTTATTGGTAGTAATTGTTTTTTTACTATAAACATTGACTTGTGTAAGTGTCAAAATTTTTCAAAATGACTTTTTGTGTTTAGCCATAGACTGTAACATAGGCTCATTCTGAAAACGTCAACTCAGGCTGCCGCGAGGGCTTTTCTTTTTCTGGATTGCTTTTGAAAACACTGTCGGTTGGGTTTAGGGAAACGGGTGGGTGCTGGTCAATCGGTGTTTTGAAAAAACTATTGGTTTGGTTTAGGAAAGTAGGAGAATGGGTCAGTCGATCGGTCCGTAGACAGCGGCTTCTGGTGGATTCATGTGAGAAGAGCAGGCGCGAATGGCACTTGCAACATTTGAGATCTCAAATAGCATACACAGTGGCCTCTGGTATACTTGCAAAAACAAAAACTGTACCCCCCCCCCCCCCCCCCACCAAAAAAAAAGTATCTCCTGGGGTGTTTTTGGCGCTCCCCAGAAATTTATATAGGGCTACGTTTTCAGAATGAGCCTGGGTAAACTCCGAGTGGATGATGAGTAAATAAGGTTGAAAATGAGGTTTTCAGATTGAACTTTCCCTTTGAATGTACTTCTTTAGAGCTAAATAAACTGTATGGGAAATCTACGTCATGTCAAAAGAACTTTTAGTCAAAAGAGAATTTGTGCCGATAAGCTATAAATAAATATGGCTCAAAGTCTTTGTCAGACTTCTCCTCAAACTTCGGTCAAAAAGTCTCAAGTGTCAACCAATCAAAAGCACTTGATTAAAATCGAATAATGGAGTCAAATACACAATTTGCTCAAAGCCCATTTATGTATTAATATGCAGACACGTGCCTGCATAATAACTCCCCTAAGTCACCCCCTCAGTCACATTTATTAGTATTTAATTTGAAAAAAAAAAATACTTCGGTCTTCATAATTAATTTAAATAAGATTTTTTGTGCATTCCCATAATCCAGTTTTTATTTTATTCTATACGTGCTACTCATTTTGAATAAACATTTCTCTCCCCATTCCTTAATGTAGCTAATAAATTGTGTGTTTGCTGTCTGTGTCGAGTCTCTTCGGTGTCCGTCGGGCTGCTGCGCTGCTGAATTGGAGTGACGCTGTGGTCACTTATTTGAAAGTGTGTGCTGATTGCTCTCGCAAAAAAAATGCCAAGCATACTTTTTGTGCGAAAGGATTACAATTTATCTGCCAGGAGAAGAAAGTCTCTAATCAACCTTCAGAGAGTTTCTGATGTCACCCGCTTGGGTTATTTGGTGTGTCGTCTGTTATTTGACCTCAGTGTTTGCAGGGGTTTGGGGATGATTTATCAGTTTTCATCTCAGTCACTCATATATTTGATTTGCATGCTTATTTCTGTGCTGCTTGGGTAATAATAGGATGCATTTTGGGGACTTGGGGTCTGTTTTATTGCTTGTTGACAGTAGTTTGGAACTGTAATGTAAAGTCATGATTACTGCATGATGAACATTTAGTACTGCATAATGCTGACTGTTTTATAGTGTCTGAAACTATGCAGTGATTTCCTTTTGAAAAGTATTATGGTAAATTTGTCACAGGGCCATATTTTAATGTCTACAGTATCTATTTGATAAATTTAACATTCAACTTAACATTAATACTGTTAAGTTTGTTGTGTGTTTTAATGATGATAGTTTTTACTTTTAATATAGTTTTTAAAGTGTTTATTTATTTTAGTACACACAAAGGTATGAGAGCTGTCACTGGGGAGGTACCTTTTTTTTTAAAAGGTAAACATTTGTAAAGGAACCATATTGGTACGTCACAGGTGTACACTTACCGGCCACTTTATTAGGTACGCCGGTTCAACTGCTTGCAAATTTCCAATCATATGGCAGCAACTCAATGCTTTTTAGGCATGTAGAAATGGTCAAGACGATCTGCTGCAGTTCAAACCGAGCATCAGAATGAGTAAAAAAGGTGATTTAAGTGACTTTGAATGTAGCATGGTTGTTAGTGCCAGACGAGCTGGGCTGAGTATTTCAGAAACTGCTGATCTACTGGGATTTTCACGCACAACCATCTCTAGGGTTTACAGAGAATGGTCTAAAAAAGAGAATTTCCAGTGAGCGGCAGTTCTGTGGCCGCAAATGCCTTGTTAAATGCCAGAGGTCAGAGGAGAATGGTCAGACTGGTTGGAGCTGATAGAAAAGCAACAGCAACCCAAATAAACACTCATTACAACCGAGGTATGCAGAAGAGCATCTCTGAACACACACGTCCAACCTTGAGGCGGATGGGCTACAGCAGCAGAAGACCACCCTAGGTGCCACTTCTGTCAGCTAAGAACAGGAAACTGAGGCTAAAATTGGACAATAGAAGACTGGAAAAATGTTGCCTGGTCTGAGTCTCGATTTCTGCTGTGACATTTCAGATGGTAGGGTCAGAATGTTTTTATTTTTTTATTTATAAATTTTTTTAAATATAGTACCATCAATGCATTCTATTTCTATTTTGTTTAAAATTATGAATTTACTTTTATATAATAATATATTATTTGATATATAAATATTAATTGTGTTGTAATATACACTTTATTTGTAATATAATAATAATAATAATAATAATAATATTATTATTATTATTATTATTATTATTATTATTGGTATTGGTATTGTTTTTGTTTTAATATTGCTATTATTATTATTATTATTATTATAGTTATAGTCATAATTATTATTTCTATTATTATTATTATTATTATTATTATTATTGGCTTTTTTGTTATTTTATTTTTATCATATTTTAATGTTGTTGTTGTTGTTGTTGTTGTTGTTGTTGTTGTTATTATTATTTTTGTGGTTTATAATAATTACTTTTATTATTATTATTATTATTATTATTATTATTATTATTATTATTAACAAACAATTTTAGATTTGTGTAAAATGTTACAGTATGATCAAATGTAGAATTAAAAAATTTATGTTCGTTCTAGTTCAACTTCACTTTTCACAAAGTCAGACTGAATGCACTGCTAAATGGGATGCCATTTGTTTACATGCAAAAATATGATGTGCATTTAGAATCAGACATATATTGTTTGAGTGAAAGCCAGTAAAAAAAACCCTTCTAGAGAAGTATTAATGTCTCCGATTGCATCATTGTAAAGTGGTTGAGGTTTGTGGTCCGTCAAAAAAACCCCCCAGATGATTTTCTAACTTAAAACCTCATGAACTCAAACCACACACATACAAACAGCACGAGCAGGGTCGATTAGAGCTCTTTCCATTTGCACTTCTTTTCTCCACATCATTTTGTTATCCCAGTTTCAGTCAAATTAGCCTGCTCGCTCTTATCACTCACCCCAGTGCATTGTGGGATATTCAGCAAGGCTTTCTTTTTAATTAACTCACAGGCCTTGGAAATATGTGCTTTTTATTTTGAAGAGAAGAGTAGCGAATGAACTTTCCCAGTGTATTTTGTTAAAAGCATTTTGCGGCTGCAGTGTATTGTTAATATAGTCACGTCTGAATGTCGTTGGGACTCACTTTATTGTTTTTTTGACTATTATCATAAAATGGAAACATTAAGGTTACATTTTCGGCAAAATATACATTCATATTTATCCAGTTCATTAGGTGCTATTCTCAGACCTTATATTGGATACTGAGTGGCAATATAAAACCGTAATTGTTTGTGAAAACAACAGGAAAAAAACATGCTGTAATTGTTTTTATTATTTAGAAATTTTAAATAAAACAATGGTTGTCAGATTTCTAGCTTTACAGGATGATACTGATTTGTATTTGTATTGATTCATTAGGATTGAGATGTATTATCGTTTTCAAGGGGGTGCCACAATTAATCACAATCACATAATATAACATAACACAAGAAGACAAAACCAAAATACAAATTACTTAACATCCATAAAACAACATCATAACAGAAACGTTGATAAAAGGGGAAGTTTGTTGGCTATTCAATTGGAGGCCTGCAGGCTGAACCCGGCCCCCGAGGCAATTTGTTCCGGCCCTCCAAATAGTGTGACTAAGACATCAAAACTAAATTTAGTTTAGTAGAAAAACAGCCACTATAGTTATGAAGTGACGTGTGTCTATTCAATGGCTCGTTTCCACTGACTGTTACAGTATGCTACGATACGGGTCGGTATAGGTCACCTTTATCAGGCTTGCGTTTCCACTGCTAAAAGGGTACCAATGGTACTCTTTTGGTGAGCGTGGTGTATGACAGAAAGTTGCAGCCTACGTAATTTTCGCTCGAAAATGTTTAAAGTAAAGCTGTACAGGTCGCTCACATATCATATGAGAAGCACTTCTCACAAACAGATGCTTTACACATAAATACGTGTATAAATGTTTATTACTAACTTTACTATGAACATAAGTTGATTATAACTGCAGATCAACGAAATGGCCTACTGTAACGTCTGCAATTATATAAAATAAATAAATGCAACATACGAACACATACAGACCCTTACAGTCTCCGATATGTTACCACTTACAGAAAAACTACACACAGCATACATTTAGTCCTTATTTAGGTTCAAAACAGCAGGAAATAGAGCCCAGTCAGTGCAAACCTCTCATGATTAAATGTGTCTGTAATCTTCAGCAGCATGTGTGCCTCTTGTTAGAAAGTAATTCCATCATTCTGAGTTCATAATAGTCCAAAAGGTGATGATAATAGTTAAACATGGCAGTTTGTTCACGTTTGCTGAAAAAATAACGTGCTCCTTTTTTTCCGGCTTCTCCTTTTTGTTTTTTGGCGCGTCACTTTCGCGTTTGTCAGTTTCTGACAGGATCAGGTTTCAAAAGCATGTCAATAATTAAGTGCATGTTATGATCATCAGCTCAAGAAGTTTGTTATTTCAAATAAAGAAACGCGACGAGCGCAAGCAAAAAAAACAGCTCATGCTTTAGACTGGCTCGTAAAAAACTAAGGGGCACAGGATAAAATCTGCTCTTTTTTTGGCTTTGTGGCTGTTCATAAAGACGACGACAAGGTTAATTTGAGCCCAGATCGAACAAGGCTCATTATTATATGATATTATATTGATATATAGTCTCTCTGCTGTGTATGAAAACATGGCGGCTTCTTCTTTTCATTCTGGCTTTTTGCGTGAGCTCGTGACGTATCTCTGTAAACCAATAGCGTTCAGCTGCGCGTCTAGCTCCGCCTTTGGGACCCTTTTGGTACCCTTTCTTGTGTTTGGTACCCTTTCGAAAGGGTGCCAAATAGTGGCACGGTTCGGTACACCTTTTGACAGTGGAAATGGCCATAAAAGTGTACCGACCCGTACCGTACCAGTCAGTGGAAACGAGCCACAAAACAGCACGAGCTGCAGTTGAAGGCTGCGCAGAGAGTGAGTCACCTGACATTAAGCGAGTAGCGCAGGCAGCCGAAAACATTTGAATATGTTTGTTGAAAAGGCCTTTTGTACAATGCACGAATAACATTAATAAGGTTGCAATGATTAGCCGATTTCACTATTAACCGCGGTTGAAATCATTACGGGTAATTAAATGTAAAGGCTTTTCAACACCACGTTTCTGTTGCACAAAACTAAACTGCTGCAACTAAACAAAGTTATGCCACCTGTGCGCTAGTTTAAAGTTCTGAGATTATACCGAGGCTAATACGCACACACACTGGATTAACTATAGCAGCAGGCCGTTCACTTATTGCGTCTTTTCCGCCAAGTTAATTTTTTTCCAATGGAGATGTGTGCATATTGGGAGCGGTGCGCACACGGTTCTCCAGGCGCACACAGTAAAAATGATCTCACGCTGTAGTGGTGAGAGTTGTTAGTGGCTTTCAGTGCAATGCAAGCAAAAAAATACGTTAGACGAATTATTACAAATTATTAAAATAATTATGTATGTATGAACACAGATAATAACAACAGTTCCTTTAAATTCTTAGCTAATATATAGCTTAAATTAACATTTAGACATACTATTTTTGATTTATTCTTTTTATTTGTTTACTCCTTGTTCTGTCATTTTATTTTCATTGTAAAATTATCACTCATTTAAATCAAAAACGTTTTCATTTATTTTTGTCCAAAGAGAAATAGACTATTGTTTGTTTTTTTAATAATATTTTGTGCTGTATCTGGTTACTGAGCAGCAATAAACAACACTTTAAACTATAAGCAGTTTGTGTTTTTATTTTTTTGTTTGTTTTCTAAACTAGTAGTGTTTTGAATTTAATAAATGCATAATAATCATGATAACCACAAAACTGTGATTTATTCTAAAAAAGCCAACATGGATTTCTTAAGGAGCAAAAATACAGCATATGTGCTCTTATATTGCTTTTGTCATCACTTGTATGGTCATATTTCATATTCTCCGGTCATATTTCATATATAGTCATATTTCTCTGGCCCCTCATTTGGGATGCTTTTCCAGAACTGGCCTCCATGACAAACTAATTGATTAGCCCTGATATAGATATTCATAGTACACACACAAAATATTGTACAGATCAGTAAATCAGTAAAAGTTTGCTTAACCTTAAATCATGCAATGAATCAAATGTTAGCAGGTAAATTATTCCAATCTATTGGATCCATAAACATAAAAGCTCTTTTACCAATAGATATTTTAAAATAAGGAACAAAATGTCTATGAATACATTTTAAATATAAGTTGAAGCCAGTGAATATGTTGTCTTGTGTGCAATAAAAATAAAATAAAAATCAGATTTTTTTTCTAAAAAAATATAAGATTTAATTTAACTACTTCAAATAAATTTGACAGGTGATTTCTATTTTATTTCTATAATTTTTTTATAAATCTGAAATTTGAAGACCATATAAAAACAATTACAAATTTAAGCAAAAAAAGAGAAAAATCATAGTTTAATTAGTCACGTGAGTTTTGACTTCAAAAATAAAAGATGCTAAACCTTCTCTCTTTTAGAAGCCTATTTTGCAATCATAGTTATGCATAATTATTCGGCTAGTTGCCTTTTTGTTATTTACATTTCACATTTCCTTTAACATCAAAACAGATCAGTTTTCATTTTTTGATTTGCAACTCACTCACTGTGATAAAATACTGCAAAGAATACGGCAAAAACATCCTAGTAAACGCTGTTACTGACACTCTTTTACCCATTTCTTTCCTTCCTTCTGGTCCCTAATGACATTCAGGTGTGACTATTAACACAGGAGTGATTTTATTGTTTTTATGATTATTATGCAATTAAAGATGCAGTATGTACGTTTGACACCCAGTGGTTAAACTAGGTATTGCATTCCTAGATCAAAGCAATGCAAGCGCAGGTTGCCATATTGAGGACAAACAATCGAGCCTAAAGGCGGATTTAAACCATGTTCTATATAAAAGCAACGGCACATGATCGAAAGAATATTCTCCATATTAAAAGGAGTTTTTGTTCTAACCAACTCCTCGGATTGATATTTTAGATACGGCTTCTATTTCTTGCAACTGAACAACAGGATACACTGACAATGATCACCTCATTTACACATCATGTGCTTTATTCAATGTTAAATGCTAACAATGGGAGTTTGAATGCCATTTTACATGACATCTATTGCCATACTACTGAAAGCAGCAGCAGATAGTTCACCTCAGATCTTGAAAATAAAATAAGCCTATAGAACTTAAACCTTAGAACTGTGACTCAAAACCAACACATCAGTGATTCAGCATGTACCTTTAATAATGTTGAAGAGTTTTAATATTTATTAATTAGATTATAAACCTAACCATTTCGTGAGTGAGTGCATATTCTGGCTGTATTTAAATTTCTGTTGTGTTTCGCCTGGTGCAAACAGCCAAATTGCTTATCACTGCAAATCTTGTCACGTATCGTGTTGTCAGGACACCGGGTTACAATGTAACCTGCTTACCTAATGTTTACGTTCATAATATTTATATCATTTGCTAATTAATAACCTCATGTGGAACTCTGAATCTGCATCTTATTTCGGAGTTTGCTACTGTCCACTGGAGGTCGCATTGTGGTTGCAGACACATTTTGAGAGCCTTCAGCAACCCAGGGTGCTGGAATATAATTGGCTAAACTGGCATTGAGTGGGTGAAAATAACCAAAACAAAGACAGCCGTTCCGGCTAACGTAACTCTCATTTTTAAAGCAGAACAACTGACTTTTAGCATTATTTTTCAGATAAACAAAAATAGTCACTTAGCATGTTTCTTATATCTGCAAACATATGCTTTTTTAAAAACTATTAAGGTCACATGTTTTCAATAAAATGTTTATTTTTATCCAGTTCATTAGGTACAGTTATACATCCTTATATTGAATACCGCTGATACAAAACTGTAGCTAATTATGAAAGTAAATGGAAAAACTATGTATTTTCAAAGTTGTAAATGCAGTGTTTCTACTAGGATTTTTTTCCAGCTGTGGCGGCAGGACTGGTAGACACAGATCTACCAACTACCTATGGCGATAATTGTGTTCTTTCAATGACAAATGTCATAAGCGCAGTATTACACAACTTCTTGCACGCCCTCAAATATACTCTGCTCAAGTACAGATTTTCTTGTGCGCGCTTAAATAAATGCCGCTGAAGTGTGATTTAGTGCGTTTATGTAACAAGTATATCTCTAAAATTTATTAGATTTGCTAGGAACATTTATAATTGTGTCCAATAGATCTACAGAGCGGCATTAATGCGTCCTGAAGTAAAGTGAAACGGCTATAAACTCCAGCAAGATAGTCATTGTATGCAAAGCCATAGGCTATAAAGTATAATTATGGAAACTGTGTTCATCTTAACTGAAAACTACGTCGTGTTTGCTGGCCTCACACACCTGTTTGTCAGTCAGCATGTCACTTTAAAAGGTTAAACAAATAACATACAGCAGTATGATTACAGAAAGGTTTGCGCTATTATAATTCACTTACCTTATAATATGTTTTGGTGCGTTTTTTTTTATTATTATTTTTTTTTTATAACCTGCTATAAAAAAACGACCATGTTTTTGAATGAGAAGCTGTTATGTAGCCGTGGTGGGATGAATTTTGGTGTGGCGCCCCGCCATGGAAGAATGAATGTAGCAAAAACCATGAAATGTAACAAAGGCTTTTAAAATATATTCTCTTGTCTTTCAAAATTTCATGTTTAATTCAAAATATTTAGTTTATTTGGCATTATTTTCCAATTTCATTTAGGTTTCTTCAAAAAAAAGGTGTAGCTTTTCAATTCAATTTCTTTTGAATTTGAAAAAAGGAGATCAATTGAAGCCGAAATACCACAGACTTTAATTTGGCACATGACCTTTTGACATTAACAGTTAAGAATATGATTATTTATGTTGCTATCATAATTATGCATGATTATATGGCTTCAACTGGTCCAGAACTCAGCTGCCCGCATCATCACCAAAACTCCTTCTTTTCACCATATCACCCCCATTTTACAAGATCTGCACTGGCTTCCAATCAAACCCAGAGTAGAATATAAAATCCTCCTGCATGCATTCAAGGCCATCTATAACCTCTCACCTTCTTACTTGTCTGATCTTCTCCATATCACCACTCATTCCCGCTCTCTTAGATCCTCCTTCTCCATTCACCTCTCTGTTCCCTCTGCCCGTCTCGGCACAATGGGGAGCAGAGCTTTCAGTCGCTCTGCTCCCAAACTCTGGAATTCTCTTCCTCCTGACATCCGCAACATTGACTCTCTCCCTCTGTTTAAATCCAGACTTAAAACTCATCTGTTCAAAATAACTTACTCTTTATAACTGCATACCACACTCTGTATCATGTCTTTGTATTTTATCATCTTCTCTATTTTTATACTATTGGTTTATTTGTAATTATTGAATTGTGTATATGATGTTGTACAGTGACCTTGGGTTTCTTGAAAGGCGCTTTAAATAAAATTTATTATTATTACTTTTTTGTGTGTTTTACATTCCCTTTTTCATCAACATAAAAATAAATTCTCCTGCTCATTAGCCAACCAGTTGGGATTTTAAAATACTGCAAATAAACCCACCAAAAATTATAGCAAACTGCATGACTGATAGTCTTTACTCTCTTCAAACCTTCTCATATTCTTTCTTTCTCACACACACACACACACACACACACACAAACACACACACACACACACACACACACACACACACACACACACACA
>CAIGQZ010032248.1:3288575-3298845 GCA_903798205.1 Danio tinwini | reverse complement strand
TATTTTTTATATTAGCAAAATATGAATAAAAAATAGATTTTTATTCAACTGAAAAATAAAATTAAAGAATAAAAATTACAAAATGCAAAAGTATTTTTATTTTATTTTATATTTTATTTTACTTTTATTTGTTATTTTATTTCAATCTTATCCTCAACCAAACCACAGAATCTACTTTTACCACAAAGGTAACCTTACAAATTTCAACATAGTTAAATTTACCACAAAGGTAACCTTACAAACCTTCCAACATAATACAACATTTAAAGACTAATATATGCTAATAGACTAAGACTAATACCTATGCTAATTTACTGTTTATTATAAACTCTGATGCAAAGAATGCTGGGATATTTCTGCCAGTTTATATATACTCAGTCAGAATTTTAGCTTAATTCAGTCAAATTTTAAGTTCACTTCATGCAGCGTAAGCTTGAAAGGATGCATGGAATGAATGTCTTAATATATTACTATAATTACTGGTTGTTTTGATCCATGTGCTGACCCGTAGGCCGTCTTTGTACTTGTGAGATCAAAACATTTCTTGGATTGTGCCTTATGAACTACTGTAGATACACTGGGACAGCAGCAAGAGCAAGGTAGATTATAGCTGACAACTAATGCTATCATAATGCAGGCATCTGCTCATCACTTTGAACTCCAATAACTCTCCATATCTCATTTCTCACCCTCTTTAGTCATTTAGTGTGCAGACAGGCAGTCTGCATATTAGCACATGAAAGCAAGTCACTGAGACCATTACGCACTCATGCACTGCCATCTCCATCTTTATAGGAACAGAGAACCATAACACAATGTGATGCAAAGTTATATGGACTTAGAAATCTATTTGGGTTACATACAATCAAAAAATTAACTTATTCAGACACCTTCAGCATCTCACATTGTTTTATTGGCTATAGTTTAGAAAGGGTAACCAATTATGACACAAACTGTCTCAGAACAAATCTGTCATAACTGATAGAAAGGTATATGTATGTACATGTACTGTATGTAATGGATTAGAAACAATCAAAAATTGTATTACCATTTATTTCTGGAATAATATAGCACAGTTAACATTACATTGCTCTCCTCACTTGTATAAATGAATAATAATTTTCTACTCTCACTAATGCAAAATGATCACAAACTTCATCTAACATCTGAAAGAGTGTGTGTGTGTGTGTGTGTGTATACACTCACTAACCACTTTATTAGGTACATCTTACTAGTACCGTGTTGGACCTGATTTTGCCTTCAGAACTGCCTGAATCCTTCATGGCATAGATTCAACAAGGTACTGGAAATATTCCTCAGAGATTTTGGTCCATATTGACATGATAGCAAAACGCAGTTGCTGCAGATTTGTCGGCTGCACATCCATGATGCCAATCTCCCTATCCACCACATTCCAAAGGTTCTCTATTGGATTGAGATCTGGTGACTGTAGAGTACAGTGAACTCATTGTCATGTTCAAGAAACCAGTCTGAGATGATTCATGCTTTATGATATGGTGCATTATCCTGCTGGAAGTAGCCATCAGAAGATGGGTACACTTTAATCATAAAGGGATGGACATGGTCAGTATCAATCCTCAGTTAGGCTGAGGCGTTGACACAATGCTCTAAACTAATGGGCCCAAAGTGTGCCAAGAAATATCCCCCACACCATTATACCACCACCAGCCTGAACCATTGATACAAGGCAGGATGGATCCATGCTTTCATGTTGTTGATGCCAAATTTTGACCCTACCATCTCAATGTCGCAGCAGAAATCGAGACTCATCAGACCAGGCAACATTTTTCCAATCTTTTATTGTTCAATTTTGGTGAGCCTGTGTGAATTGTAGCCTCAGTTTCATGTTTTTAGCTGACAGGAGTGGCACCCGGTGTGGTCTTCTGCTGCTGTAGCCCATCCACTTAGAGGTTGGATGTGTTGTGCATTCAAAGATGCTCATCTGCATACCTTGGTTGTAACAAGTGGTTATTTGAGTTATTGTTGCCTTTCCATCAGCTGTAACCATTCTCCTCTGACCTCTGGCATCAAAAATCAACATTCACTGTAAACCCTAAAGATGGTTGTGCGTGAAAATCCCAGTAGATCAGCAGTTTCTGAATGACTCCGACCGGCCCGTCTGACACCAACAACCATACTATGTTCAAAGTCACTTAAATCCCCTTTCTTCATTCTGATGCTCGGTTTGAACTGCAGCAGATCGTCTTGATCATATCTACAATCCTAAATGCATTGAGCTGCTGCCATGTGATTGGCTGATTTAGAAATTTGTTCACAAGCAGTCGGACAGGTATACCTAATAAAGTGGCCAGTGAGTAAAAAGTTCATTCATTCATTACGCAGCGGATGCCCATCCAGCCGCAACTCATTCGTGGGAAACATCCAAATCATAATTTCAGAGTATTTGTACAAGTCAGGATTCGAACCCAAAAGTCATTTGAAGCACAGTAACAGCGTACACACGCACGGTCCACTAGGCTATTTGAGACATGAGTATAAAGTGTAGTAGTTAATTACATATACATTTAAGATAACCTTAGAGATTACCCAAAAGTGAACATTTTGTTAAGTGAAAACCTGTTTCAGACCTTTATGAGTTTCTTTTTTCTGAGGTATTTTTGAAAAATTTCCATTGAAGTCCATAGTTACCCGTTTCTTTCATTCATTCATTTTCTTTCTGGCTTAGTCCTTTTATTATTTCAGGGTTGCCACAGCAGAATGAACCACCAACTAATCCAGAATATGTTTTACGCAGCGGATGCCCTTCCAGCTGCAACCCATTTCTGGAAAACATCCACACACACTCATACACTTCGGACAATTTAGCCAACCCAATTCACCTGTACCGCATGTCTTTGGACTGTGGGGGAAACTGGAGCACTCGGAGGACACCCACACGAAAGCAGGGAGAACATGCAAACTCCACACAGAAACACCAACTGACCCAGCGACAGCACTACCTACTGCACCACTGCGTCCCCAATTTCTAACATTTTTCAAAACATCATCTTTTGTGTTCGACGGAAAAAAAACTCCATAAAGGAACCAATTCAGCTGAGTAAATAATAAGTAAATTTTCATTGTTACATTCTATCTAGGGCTCTTAGATCCTGCAACATTGGGCTGCTGTCTGATTGGAGATCAAGGTTAAACGCACTGCTTTTGGTATTGTGCTATTGTATTTGGCTTGTGCTATTGCGATAGCAGGCTCAACTCTGGAACAGTGTATCTGTTTATACATGATGGTGTCAGTGTTCTCCAATCTTAACTTAACCTATATTTTAAATGTGAGAGTAGGGCTGCACAATATTCGAAAAAAATGGCATTGCAAAGTTTTGATTTTCTGTTATGCGTATTGTGATACCAGATGACTTAAATAGCTCAATTTGGAAAGAATTCTTCTGGCTGCAACTCCGTACTGGGGAAACACCCATACACACACTCATACATTACGGCCAATTTAGTTCATCCAATTCACCTATAGCGCATGCCGGAGGACCCTGGAGAAAACCCACGCCAACATGAGGAGAACATGCAAACTCCACAGAGAAATGCCAACTGACCCAGCCTGGACTCGAACCAACAATCTTCTTGCTGTGAGGTGACTATACTAACCACTGAGCCACAGTGCTGCCCTACATTGATTTAAATTGCATAAACATATGTTAATAAATAACACTGCATAGACCTCATTGGGCCCTATCATACACCCGGCGCAATAAGGTGCAAGATGCGTTTGCCGCAACATGTTTGCCGCGACGTGTTATTTTCAGACCAGCGCAACAGTAATTTTCCTGCTTTACGCCACATTGTTTAAATGGCAAATCCATTTGCACCACTTTGTGGACTCATGGGTGTGTCGGTCTAGAAAAGAGGTGTGTGTTAAGGCGCATTGTTGGCGCATTGCTATTTTTTTTTATTCATTTGCTGAAAATTAGAACTGAATTTAGAAATAGTTTTGAAACAAATCTTTGCGCTTAATAAACAAAATTAAATATGTAGCTAACGGATGTCTTCAGTGGAGTGCGTACAACACCGTTACCTTGTCAATGAAAGACAAAGAGAAAGTAAATGGGCCAATTGGAGGAGGTTCGTTCTTTATTCTCGCTGCAGATGGTCTATTTAACTGTTTTCTCACTAGTGAAGCATTTAGTTTTTTCACTTACAAAGTCCACCAAGTAAATAGCAAATGCGACTCTTAAAGGGAATAGGAAATGAGACTCTGATTGGTTTGTTCCAAACGCACCCAAAACTCAATAAGAGAATAAGCACAACCCTGTTAGACCATGCGCTGCAGCGCAAACCACAGTTTTCCATCTTTAAAGAGCTCCTATTACACATTAAAACGGGTCATATTTCGGTTTTATGGGTCTCTAACAACATGCATGCAAGGTCAAAAAACACGTTCATGGTCTTATAATATGCATTTATTTTTACCTAATTATCCCAGCGACTCCCATATGAATCGTTCAGCGATTCATTTGTTCCCAAACCCCTGCTTAGCGCGAAGCTAATCTGCGCTGATTGGACCGATGACAGCCTGTTGCCATTGGTCGACAGCGTTCAGCACGAGACGGTAAAATACCCAGCATGGTTTATCAAGCCCGCGGCCGTGGGTTGCCAACATTGGTATAGGATCCGATTGCAGCGGACGCTTGAAACACGCTTCAAAGAAAACTTACTAACACCACAGTAAACAGTACCCGGTTCTCAACAGTGTTATTCAGACATCTCAGCGCCAAAAGCAGTGCAGTTAAACACTAGCATATGTATGACACACATTCAGTTTTAATCCACACAGCAGCAAAAGCTGAACTATTCTGAACCTTGACTGCTGCACGTGTGCAGGATCAGCTAACGGTGGCCATAGCAACAACAAATGGCAGTGGAACGAGCTCACAAAAGCATTTAAATCTGTAAACAAAGCAGCACGCGTCGCGTTTACAACGTTGCATTAGACACGATATGAGAACATAAAGAGTTAACCTGAGACAGTACACGCGGTTACTAGTAACAAAACATGTAGATCATTTCTATTTGCAATCATTGCTGTGGCACCTCGTCCGTGAACTGCTATATGTTCTAAGGGCTTACCTGTACTCTGCTTTTCTAAACGATCACATCCCCAGCCGGGAGGTTGTAGCATCCTCTGTCCTCTGACAAGCTATCTCTGCGGGCTCCCGCTCTCCATTTGCAAGCCTTTTCAGTGCTGCTCACCAGCCCGAAGCACAGTGTTCAGCAGCCAGCCGGTGTACCTAATAATTTGTCCTTATATTGCCTGCACCCCTGGTGTCTTGTCTGTCCATTACAAGATGGAGGCAGAAACTAATGCATGAGCTGTGTAGTGATAGATCGCTCATTGTAAGCGTGCAGATTTCTGAACGACTCCTTTCCCTCACACTTCCAACGATATCCAGGTAAACACAGCGTCTTCATGAGTGTCTTGCTGCTGTGTTAGTGGGCGGGGTCGCAGGTTTGAATTTTGCCGGGTCTGTGCACGCAACCATTGTTTCGTAACGACGTCACGCCGAAACGGCTGAAGATTCGTTATGAAGACGATTCATTTAAACCACTGAGTCGACTCTTTTATAGATTAATCAATAGTTTTAAAAACTGTCCACTTTCAGATTTAAGCTTTAGCTGGATATTTCACTTCACTAAGAGCTGTGTTACACACTACATGGAAGGTCATTTTCAAAAACCCATAATAGGGGCTCTTTAAAATAGCAAATTTGGACACGCCCTTAACGCTTTTGTGCCATGCACTTTAGACTTTGTGCCTAGATTGTTAAAATAGAGCCATATATATTAAACGTTAACTACAATTAATCTTTAATAAAACTACACATGTTATAGTTTATCCACAAATGGTTTAAATGCACTTGGAATCTTAGTCACAGGCCTTAAATACAAAGCAAAAGGAAACATTTTTTAGTCTCTTAAGGCTAAACTTCACAATATCTCCACAATGTGGTTTCTGGACAAATTTCTTAAGGGATGTAATAACAAAAATCGACCTTAAACTGAACTGACATTGCAGATCATGCCATGTAACTGTTGTGGTATTGGATATTGCAATATAGATCCTGAAACAATATATTGTTTAATGAGTTTAATCTATTTGAGTATATTGTATTTATTCATGTACTGTATTCTGATGCATGTATACTTTGGTTTCAAGTCACTTGTTGGCCAACTCTGGGTTGTTTTTTAAATGTGCTAAATGAATGAATGAATGCATGAACATTTAGATTTAAATTAAATGAAATTTGCTGTTAATTTACTTCCCCTCAAGCCATCAAAGGCAACTTTTATGTGACCTTGCTGAACAGCAGAACATAAAGATTTTTAGCTTAAATTGTGGTTATTGGTAATGCATAAAATGCAAGTCAATGGCTATTAAAACTCAGAGAACCGAAGCTATTTGTATTCTTAACATGCATTGTTTTTCATAAGAAAAATGAACGGAATTATGGTACTTGTCAGGGCAGGTATTTGAGAATTCACAGTGCTTGCTGAACTAGGCCTTAGAGACAAATGCATGTACTTTGAACGTCTAATTATGTTCCTGCTAATATGTAGCAAGGGCACTAGTGTACATGTACATACTGAGCTGTTACAGACAGACTTGTAAGGTCATGAGGGCAGTATAATCACTGGGGCAATGCTGTATTTTTGTTCTTGGTGGTAAAGGCTGGTTGATTATCTAGGCTAACTGTAAGTGGAAAGTTGTAGGTTTAATCCCCTTCAGCAATCGTTCAGGGCAATTGGGACACTTGATTCACTAGTAGACATGTCACGCTAACATTACAGTACAGAATGGCCATCTCTGCATTTTTCGTTTTTTCAAAAAAAGTCAAATGTTCTTGACTTAATTACATCATTAATTTGCTGAAAGTGTGCATACATTTGCATGAACTTCTCTAGCTTTTAGTCATGTTTTTTTATTTAAATAGTATTTTTGAAAGCTGCATGTAATCACAGTACAAGTTTAAACCCTTTTAAAGATTTAAATGCAATTGAGTTGATATTTGTCTTGCTTTTGTTCAGGATGCATCAGAATAATCAGTTTTTAATAATTAGCATTAATTATTTAGTGTGGGGGATTTTGAAAATACAAAGCATTTGTGCAATTACTTAGAGAAATGTCAATTGTTTTAAGTCATTCATTCATTTTCTTTCAGCTTAGTCCCTTTATTCATCAGCAGTTGACACAGCAGATTGAACCGCGAACTTATCCAGCATATGTTTTACATACACTATGGCCAATTTAGTTTATTCAATAGTTTGGGGTTACATTCAGGCCCAATTCCAATTCTATTTTTGTACCCCTACCCCCTCCACTTGGCCCTTAAAACCGAGTGTGAAGGGGAAGAGCTTCAAAATGTAACCCTAAGAATTGGGACAGCACTACAACACCTGCACACGTTATCATGTCATTGCGGTCTCTTGCTTCATATGAGATCAGATGATCACGACTGCTGTAGTTATTCCAGTTGTGTAATTTCTTTGGTGTTTAACTTCAGGAAATCACTGAAGGCATATGTTATCATAACGATCTAATGTGGCAGTAAGGTCGTAACTGTACTCTGGATTTACACTGTGGCCATGTTCATAGTATGTAAACACACCAAAAACAACATTAACATTATAGCAGACACTGTAAAAAGCCCATTACCAGCTACTAGACTTTTCTGACAGGGTATTCGAGTGTCATCAAGTGTCAGAATGTTGTGGGACTGCTGTACAGGAGTTATGATTATAGATTATAGATTGCAAAGTTTTGCGGTTTTTATTTATTTATTTTTTTTTAAGCATGACTGTAAAACACAAACACCGTTATGAATATATTAAAACATGTGTTTGTTTGTTTTAAAAATTTGTAATAATGACAAAAAATACTAATTTGTTGAAATCTCCTTACTTCCGGGTGCAGCTATCCTGCCGTTATGACTGATGTATTCTGGGAAATTTTCGTACCCCTTGATTTTGAGTGTGGTCCTGAAAAATCTCAGTTTAAAGGGCTACCTACCCCTTCTTCTTAGCTTTACGCCTTCAAGCTAAAGAGAATTGGGAGACCTCTACCCCTTCACGGGAATGTGCAAAACGAGGGGAAGGGCTAAGGGGTAGAATTGGGATTAGGCCTCAGTATGAGGGTGTGCGAGACATCTGCAGAGTGGATGGCAACATCGACAGCCTGAGGTATTAAGACATTTGTGCTGCCCATTACATTACAACCCACAGGAGAGGGCAAATTCTTCAGCAGAATAGCACTCCTCCTCATACTTCAGCCTCCACATCAAAGTTCCTGAAAGCAAAGAAGGTTAGTGTGCTCCAGGATTGGCCAGCCCAGTCACCAGACATGAACATTATTGAGCATGTCTGGGGTAAGATGAAGGCATTGAAGATGAATCCAAAGAATCTTGATTAATTCTGGCAGTCCTGCAAGAACACTTTCTTTGCCATTCCAGATGACTTTATTAATAAGTGATTTGAGTCATTGCAGAGATGTATGGATGCAGTCCTCCAAGCTCATGGGCATCAGACACAATATTCATTCTTTTTCCACTGCACCATGACTTTCTATACTGGACATTACTTCTGTTAAGTGACAAGACTTTTGTCTAAGCAAAGTCAGACCGTACTGTCCTAATTAAATAATTAAAATATGATCATGTCTTGATTTTTTTTTTTTATTAGGCAAAATAAGCATAATCTAGAGGCCTTTGCCTTTCATATAAGCCACTTCTGATGCCAAATGATCAACTAGAAATCAACTTATTATTTGTTGTTCCTTAAACTTGGATAGACGACAAGATTTTTGTCAGGTAGTGTATTTGGAAAGAATCCATTCAAATAGAATGAATTGGGATAATTCTGGGTGGGAATCATGCATAAAATATAATAAACAATTTAAAAGGATAGATTAAATGCAACAGAGCAAAGAAAAAAGTAAATATACAGTGCTTTATGGCTTTCTGGAGGGTCAAACCGTATTCAGGTACACAAAACATAATCGTATGCAAAATAACACTGTATATTCCCCACTGTATTATTAAGTTACATAAAATAAATCTTTAATAAAGTTACAAATGGTACAATTTCTTGTGGCTGTACGCACCGTCACAGGCCTTAAAAACATGCAGATGATAAACTTTCACTCTATTTAAAATCCACAAATCTCCTGTTTTCCGAATTATGGCTCCTGCTCAAATATAATAGCAGCATATAAACTCAACATTATTGCAGACGCACAGATGCAGATATCAATGCTAAAACGATATATATTGTGAAGCCCTACTTAAAATACAACTTTGTGTCTTTAGTTGTTGAACTCGTATTGTAACTGACTCCCCTTTGCGTCGCCTTTGACCTCATCATCACCTCAGGCGTGCATTATTTATTGATAATTCAACAGCCTTTCATCAGGTATATCTTACATGCTGTACTGCTGAATACCGGCACATGTGGGGTCTGGTCTGATCTTGCTTGTGGTCCACCTTGTGCTGGTCTGTTAGGCTCAATCTGCTTGTCCTCTGTGTGTAGAGGTAATCACAGTGTGTCAGTGGCCCTGTTCTAATTGGCCTGTCACCCTCCCTGTGCAGGCGGCGAGAGGACGGCCTTTGTGTGGCTGCCATAGCGACCGGCTGAGTTAATGAGAGGGAGAGGCTGTGACTAATGGCATGACTCCGTCCAGCAGAGCACAGCAGCGCGGACACACACACACACACACTGCACACAACACAAGCTATGCACATGCTCACATGTGCTACACGCTATGCACACATGCTACACGCACAAGTTACACACATATATGCAACACACTTTCAGTTCATGTTATTTCAATGTTGCCATTGTAACATTGTTTTTTAATACACACTATTTTTAATTACATTAAATTACATAACAATAACAACATTTGTACCATGGTAATGCTATATGCTATGTTCTCGAAGTATTCTTCAGTATTACATTAATATCCAACCCCAGGCTCATTCTGATTACGTAGCCCTATATACATTTCTGGAGAGTGCCAAATACGTCCCAGGAGCTACATTTTTTTTTTTGCAGTTTGTTTGTGCGAATCCACCAGAGGCCGCTGTGTATGCTTTTTCAGATCTCAAAGTTCTCTTGCAAGTGCCGTTTGCGTCTGTTGTTCTCACGTAAATCCACCAGGGGCTGCTGTCAACTGACTGATCGACTGACCCACCCTCCTCCTTCCCTAAACACAATAGTGTTTTCTAAAGCA
>CAIGQZ010032248.1:3257473-3273575 GCA_903798205.1 Danio tinwini | reverse complement strand
AAGTTGCTAAAGTGTTGTTATACAGTTGTTGAAGTGAGTAGTTCTAAGTGCTTTGGGGTTGCTAGAGTGTTTTTGATGGGCTTAACTTGTGCCGGAACATGGCGGATCCGGCACCTCTGAAATCTGATCCGGCACCTCATTTTACCGATCCCCCTCTCCCGTCCGCTGTTCACTTTCACTTTCTTCCACGACTCCCCAACCTTCTTCACTTTCGTACACGACACATCTCCATCCTCCGGTAACATGCCCAATCCGCTACTCCGAACTGTTCCGGGACCTCGCAATTCACAAATTAAGCACTGGTTGCTACTATAAAGTTGCTTAAGTAATTGGTGTTGCTATACGGTTACTAAAGTGAATAGTGTAAAGTGTGATGGGGTTGCTAGCATTTTCTCAGTGGTTTGCAACATAGTGAATGTTTTTCAGTGGGTGTTTGTGGTGGTTGTTAGGGTGTTGCTATGCAGTTGCAGAAATGTTCTGTTCTGAAAGTCTGATAAAATTGGTCTTTTTTTCAGAATAACAGGCTGAATGTGTGTTTGCTCCTCCATCCGTCTCTCGTTCTTTCCCTCTCTTTCTGCTAATGTGTTGCGCGCTGCTTTGTGTCTACTCCAGCAGTGTGTGTTTATGGCGCTGTGTGTTTGTCTCCATCCATCTGTTTGGGCTCCTCTCCTCCTCTTGCTAAGCGCTCTTATGTCCCTCTTTAATTCGATCTGCTCAGTATGAAAAATTCATTGTCGTGTGTTTGGCCGCGGATCATCAAGGTGTTCTGCCCCGGTCGCTCCTCGCTCCTCTCTGGCGGTTTGGTGAACAGCTGGTGGAAATTAGACACCAGATTGTGTTACTTACACCAGGCAGTAGCAGAGATGCTGATGGCTCCATAACCCAGAGTGCAGTCTGTCAGATCTCAGGCTCCTCTGGCACACCTCTTCACTTCATTGGTTTGTTTGTTTGGTTGTTTCTGTGGCAGTTTGACCTTTGCCTGTAAGAAATCTGAGCAACAGCTGTATCTGATATAATGACTTTGAGGCGTCCAGAATGATCAGTGGACATTTAGTGATCTTTTGCAATTGATGAGCAGGTTTCTAAGTTTTTCTTTGGCAGTGTGGTGAGGAGATGATGTTAAAAATAGAAGTCAACGTCTCATTGGTTACTTTTGTTGTCATTTTAAACCCTCTTGTCTTGAATGAGTACATAATGACCATTTGCTGTCAAGATAAAATGTATATAATAGTAGCTCTTTTCCTACCATGCCTTCTGTCCTATATTTTGTATGACAAAATCTTGCGTATTGTGCACTAAAAATGTGTACGCTAGTTAGTTCATTGTTATAAAACAAGAAAGGTTATAGACTTAGTCAAAATCAAAAAGTTATACAAATTGGCACGAGATTTTGTTAAGTTGTATGAATTTGTATGCTCTCATTCATAGTTTAGTATGATTTGCTCATCCCTAGTGACACTTGTGTTTAGGAGTGTTTTTTTTTTGTCATGTCTCCCTTTTGAAAAACCGTACGGCTGAAATTTGTACTAATTAGCCAAACAATTATGAGATTGTGATGGATATAAGGACCTATTTTGCCTGGCTGGTTAGTGAATTTTATTTTATTTTTTGTCTATTTTAAATCTTCAGTTCATTATTTTTTTTTTTCATTTTTTTTATTTATGTCATTCCCTTTTTTTCATTTTATTTGCTCAGTTTTTTATTTATTTTTATGACTCTTATTTTTTTGCCACATTTTATTTTATTTTATATTTTGAATATAATTAAACTTTTTTTTATTTTAGCTTTGAGTACTTGGTAATTAAATATGCTTTTTTCAGCCCAGCACAAACACAGTCTAAACACAATAGCTCTCGATCGAAGGCTAACTGGATCTGCCTAGACAACCAAACCCCTTTAAACTGGACTTGTAAAGTGAATATTAGTTAATGACTACATTTTAAAGTGGGTCGCACACTGGATGTGCCGCTTATAGAGTGCCATCTGATTAGTTTCATTTTTTAGTATATCTCATGCCTGCGAAGTAAACAATTTAAACATTCATTTTTTGAAAACTCATGCAAGTACTCTTGTACCACTTTTTTATCACTTAATTAATTTGTGTATTAAGCTCCATAAATTCCCTGACATCTGAAAAACTGCTCGGATTATTCCAATATTCAAATTTGAGGACCCAACTAGTGTCTCTATTTACCGGCCAATTTCAATTCTCCCTACATTTTCTAAGTTACTTGAAAAAGCATTGTATAATCAGTTAATTGAGTATCTTGAAGACAATAATTTGCTTAGTGATAGCCAGCATGGCTTTAGACCATTGCGGTCAACCATGTCAGCATTGCTTTTATTTACTGAAGATATACGCACTGCACTAAATAAAGGTCATGTCACTGGAGCTGTATACATAGATTTTAGAAAAGCCTTTGATACAGTTAATCATACTATTCTTTTAAACAAATTAATATCTCTTCTTCTGCAATTGATATGTTTTCATCATATTTATCTGATAGATTTCAGGTTGTAAAAATTGGTACAACAACATCGCAGGCATTGGGTTGTTCTATGGGGGTTCCACAGGGAAGTATTTTGGGACCTTTACTTTTTCTAATGTATATCAATGACCTCCCTCAGGTAATTAAACATTCAGATTCTTTATTGTATGCTGATGACACTGTACTTTTTGTGTCTGGATCAAGTATAGACACAATTAACAATACATTAAATACAGATCTTCAGCATTTACATCAATGGTTGCAAGACAATCATTTGACTATTAACGTTAAGAAAACAGAATGTATGTACTTTTATTCACCTAGGCGAAAATTGTCCATATCCTATCCTATAATTTTCTCAAATCAAAAACTTTCCATTGTATCCACATTTCAATATTTGGAAATCAGTCTGGATTCTCATCTCACTTATTGTGCCCATGCTCAAAATGTTTATAAAAAGCTGAAACAAAAGCTATTTGTTTATGGGAAAATTAGAACAAATTTGTCTTTTTCTGTTTCTAAAACTTATCTTCATGCCATAATCTTGTCTACCTTGTCTTACTGTTTGGCTGTTTGGTCACTCACAACAAATGATATCTTGGAGCCAATAGCTAGATTGTACAATAGGGCGTTTAAGATCCACAATAGACTTTCTGGATGGACACATCACTGTTTTGCTCTATCACTCTCTAATGCTTTATCATTTCAAAATTACATTATGAACACAGGGATTAAACTGTATTATAACATTTTTAATAGTGCTACCTCAGCAGCCCTCTGTGCTTTGATACCAAAACTTAACACAAGGACTGATCGTTCCACCAGATCTGCAACAAATGTTTGCCATTACCTGCTTTTAAAAACTGTTATGGACAGAGATCTTTCTTTTATGTATTCACAAAAGTCTGGAATAAGATCCCACAACATCTAAAAACAATACCAACATTAAGACATTTTTAAAAATCCCATGCTCATCATCTGATGGTGAACTATCGCTGTAGCCTGCTTCCCTCTATTTTGTATGTTTGGTAATTGTTTGTATTGTTCTCATGTGCTGATGGATGCTGTATCTGTATGTTTCTATGTTCTGCAGAGCAGGAACCTGCTGAAAAACAGCATTCATGCTGAGTCAGGCCTGATTATCTTAATCTTTTCCTGTTTAAAAATTATAAATAAATAAATAATAAATAAATAACATGTGAATGTGCTAATCTGGTGTGCGATACTACTTACTGTCATGTGCACGCCATGTTGTGGCACTGAGCGGCGCATCTGGTGTGCGACCCCATGTAGCTGGGCACCGCAGACAGCCACCAACTTGTGGCGCCAGTGTGTGTACCCTGTTAGAAATCTATGTTTAGAATCCTAAAATGCATGACGTTGTATGGTGCCATACATTCGGTGTGCGACCCCCTTAAAATCCCGGAAGAGAACCCTGAGCTCAAGATCCTTGAGCCTGGGGCTCCCTCCCTTTGCAAGGCGAGAGGGGAGTTTGAGCTCAGGTAGATATTGAGAACTCCCCTGCTGCACTAGCTGATGAACAGATAGTGATCTAGTAGTGATAGTGATAAACTACCTACTAGGAGCATGTCTATGGTGCCGATTTGGATTAGTCAATTAACTTAAGCTGCATGTTTTTGGACGGTGGGGGGAAACCGGGGAATCTGGAGGAAATCCATGTGAGCATGGGGAGAACGTGTAAACTCCACACAGAAATGCCGGCTGGCTTGATAAGGACTAGAACCAGTGACATTCTTGCTGTGAGACAACAGTGCTAACCACTGGGCCACCGTGCCACCCATCTAGGAAAGGAGGAGGAATAGGGGTGGAAAGGGGGGATTCTTCAAAACGAAGATGGCTGTGATATGGAACCTAGGGTATTTATAGTGGCTTAGGAAGTGTCTGATTGGTGAATCATAAATTGAATAATGCAGGACCGGCCGCAAGCAATCATAAGCACGGGATCCTCTCGAAATTAGTTTATAAATAAATTTCACCAAAACGAAATCAAGATAATTTTTTTTACCCCATTAGTACATTTATTTTTCTTGTTTGAAATTTGAGAAACTCCATTTTGGCATATTTTTGAAAACGTGACAATATTTTTTGCTTAATGTTTCTTGAGTTAAGAATTTTTAGGTATGTGGACTAGAAACAAGACAAAAAATCTAAGTAAGAAAATCATTTTTCCTAAATCCTAGCTTGAGCTTTAGCCCTTTTTTAATGATATGAAGAATTTATGCAAGTGTAATGGAGTTAATAATAATAATAGAGTACAGTAAAGTTAAACAAGTGTTCCTGTGCCACTAGACCACGAGTGATATTGAAATGTAGTCATGCTAAATTCGGTTGAGAGTGTTTAGCAGCTGTATGGAGCTGAATGTGTGTGTGTGTGTGTCTGACTGACGGCTGCTGCCCTGCACTCTCTGCATCTCGCTGTGCTTTCAACAGCATAAGTTTTCTTTCTGACACCTTGGCCATAACAGGTTTTGTAAGCATATTTTACAGTCATCAATCAACAGCATAATCTACATTGACAGTATTGCTTGTGCTAAGGCATTTTTTCGGAGTTTGCTTTGATTTGATGGAGGCTGTGGTGAATTTAAAGTGATCCGCGAACAGTGGCAGACAGACAAATTTATACAGAGTAAGAAATGGCTGCGGAAATGTTCTAACAAGATTTTAAATATTTTCAGAAGACCGTCTTTGTTATTCTGACACAGTTTTACACAGACAAGGATGCAGGAAGAAATGCTACAATATTTTAATTTTACAATACGTTTCAGTTTCTTTCTTTCTTACATTACACACACACACACACACACACACATGCTAACTACTGAGCCACCATGTTGCCCTGTATATATTAAAATATTAAATTATTAATTAATTTTCACCTTATTCCCTTTATCATTCTGGGCTCGCCACAGTGAAATGAACCGCCAACTTATCCAGCATATGTTTTACGCAGCGGATGCCCTTCCAGCAGCAACCCATCAGTGGGAAACATCCACACACACTCATTCACACACATACACTTTGGACAATTTAACCTACCCAAGTCACCTATACCACATGTTTTTGGACTTGTGGGGGAAATCGGAGCACCTGGAGGAAACCCACGCCAACATGGGGAGAACATGCAAACTCCACACAGAAGTGCCAAATGACCCAGCCGAGGCTCGAACCAGTGACCTTGCTATGACTCGAATGTGCTACCAACTGCGCCAACGTGCAGCCCCATATTCAAATATGTTTTTGTGATGTTTTTATGATGTTCTGCTTTTTAAATGTGTTCTAATAATGAGTCTATGAATTTATTTATCTGCTCGCTAGTTAACTCTTTGAAGAGTAATCGCAATTATGATGCTTGCCTAAGCAAAAACCCAGACAAGCCAAGACCATCTATCCATCTCCTATTAAATAGCAGGTTGTCTTCTATATAAAAAATAAATAGTCTTCATTTTTTTCCTTCAGCGGAAGCTAATAAATGAACACTTCTCCATGCTTGTCAGCTTCTCCATTGTTATTCCGACTGAAAGAAGACACTGTGCAACCGCTGCCTGAGAATATTACAGACGATGACCTTTAATAACCGCCTCTTACAATCAATCAGTTTTTAATTTTTCAGCCTCAAAAGAGTTTGGAATCGCAAAAGATACTCGTATTGCAGGCTTCATAATGCGAGGAAGACTTTGATTGATGAGCGTTTCCTCAGACGGAGACAGTCAGCAGATTGTGATTAATTTTCTGACAGTATTAGAATCGTTGCCCCGAAATGTGACGGGGTGTTTTATTTTATTTATTATTATTTTTTTCTTAGGGTGTCGTTGACCGGATGCGAACACTGGAGAGGCTCGCTCTTTAATGCATCTTTTCATGTGCTTGTGTCAAGGCCTGCGATGCAAATTACAGAAACCATTCAGTCGTGCGTTCAGGTCGTCTAAATGATTCTTTATTACGAGCTGGGGTTTTTAAGATGAAAACGAATTACCCTCTGACAATGACTTCCAATTTGTAGAAGCTTTAGCACAGTGAGATGAATTGAACGACCTCGACTCAATGGAGAACGGATAGTTTCTATTGTGCGCGAGTGCTATTTTTGATGCTCTGGAATAAAATCTTTGAGCATGAACGAAAATGTGGAGCGAGGAGAGAAGTGCCTTCATTGCATGCCTTGAAACATTTGGTTTGATTTGGTGCATCTGCTTGGTGTGACTTGAAGTGTGTTTTTTTTTAAATGTCTGTCAATGCTGAAACTCAGACAAATAAACAAACAGATTTGTATGAGCCGCCATCACCAAGCAGATGCATTAAAATCTACGCTGCTCTCTGCCAGGTTAGTAATTGCTCTTTTTATGGTGGTAATTATTTCCTCTAAGGTGCGCACTGTTGCACAATGCAATTATACATGTGCCACTATCAGTGAGTGCTGGAGAGGGTGGAGGCTTTCATTTGTGTTTGTGTGAAATGAGAAGTGTGTGTGTGTTTGAGAGAGAGAGAGAGAGAGAGAGAGGGTTGGTATTGACGACAGGATGGAGTGAGAGACAAAAGCCATTGACTGCTGGCTGCTCTTAAAATGTTCCAGGAAAAGCATTAAATGAAAAGCAGTGGTATTAATTAGCGGAGTCAGACATCATGATTACTATTGCTTCTACTTCAGGGGTCAGGGGTTTCTTTAAATTGCTAACTCTAAACACTACACTTGTTACTGTGCTACGAATATGAATGATACTGATGATGGCAGGGTATGTATGTGTTGACTTGTATTGAAGAAGGAGTCTGAGATGAATTTAGAGACTAGAATCGAGCAGCACAATCAAAACCGCACAGAATAGGCTAGAACCACCTAGCAGTCCCTTAAGGTTAATAGTCCCTCAATAGTCCCTAGCAGTTTCACTTTGCAGCTGTAGAATGCTCACCTGGAACACCTTAGCAACTGCTTCGCAACACCTTGGGAAGGCAAAGCAACCTTCTAATCACCTGGCCCTCATCGATCCTTCCATCCAATATTTCCATTTATCTATGTAATATATCCATTCATCTATCCATCCATCCATCTGTCCAATGCTTTATCTATCGGTCCATCCGACCAATACTTTATCTATCCATCCATCCTTCCATCAGTCCGTACGTCCATCTGTCCGTCCATTCAATCCTTCATCCATCTATCCATCCATCTATCCGTCCAATACTTTATCCATCCATCTGTCTATCCAATACTTTATCCATCCATCCGTCCAATTCTTTATCCATCCATCCAACCGTCTGTCTGTCCCTCCAATACTTTATCCATCCATCCATCCATTTGTTCAATACTCCATCCATTTCCTTCCACCGTTATTTTTTCCCATTCATCTAGCCTGCCATCCATCCACCATGATTACTTTTTCCTTTCATCCATCTATTCATTATTTCTATCTGATCATTTTTCCATTCATCCGTTTATTATTTCCATCCATTCCTCCATCCGTTTAATATTCCCATCAGTCCGTCCATTCATTATTTTCATCCTTTCTTTCGTTCATTCATTATTTTAATTAATCTATTAATCATTTCCATTTATCTATCCATCCATTCATTCATTTTCCATCCATCTGTCTACCCATCTATCTATTATTTCCATCTATTCTTCTATCCATTCCTTTTTTCTTTCCATCCATCTGTTCACTATTTTAATCCAATCATTTTCTATCCACCCATTCATTATTTCCATCCATTACTCCAACTGTTCAATATTTCCATTCATCCATTCATTATTTCCATCCATATATAATTTTTTCATCCATTATTTCCATCCATCTCTGTTCAATATTTCCATCCATCCATTAATTCAATCCATCCATCTGTTCATCTATTTATTTTTCATCCATCCGTCCATCCATTCATTATTTCCATCCATCGTCCATGTATTTATTTTTCCATCAATTTATTCATTATTTATCTGTCCATCCATTCATTATTTTTATGCATCCATCCATTTATTATTTCCATCCATCCATCCATTTATTTCTATCTATTCATTATTTATGTCCATCCATCCGTTTATGCACTTAATTCCATCCATCCTTTCATTATTTTCATCCATCTGTCCATTTGTTCAGTATTTCCTTCCTTTTTCTTCCTTCCATCTGTTAATTAGTTCTATCAATCCATCTGTCCGTTCAATATTTTCATCCATCCATTAAATTTCTCCATCCGTCTGTCTGTTTGTCCATTCATAAATTTTTTCCCCATCCTTCCTTGTTCAATATTTCTATCTATTCATAATTTCCTTTTCATTTTTTGGACACAGCTGTGCTTAAGAACACCCTTTTTAATTGCAATGAAATCAAATCACTTGTTGCACACCCTCTTATGGCTTATTGCTTTCTGAAATAACCTGAGATCATGAACACCTCTGACTGTAAACTATCAGCACTGATGCTGGAGTGAGTAGGTCTGTCATCTTAAATCTTATGTGTGCTCATTCGTTTTGTTGACAATCAGCAGCAGATTGTTATTGTGGCACCACTTTGTCAGTTCCGCCACCTCCTGCCTTCTCATCATTGTGATTGATTAGCTCAATTATCCTGCTTTCATCATGAATTTGGTCTCTTGGCTGTTGCAGCATGTTGAAGAACACTCATAAGTGAGCGAAGCAAACAGGTACAGCTAACACATCAGTGTTTAAGAGCATCAGCATGCTGTTTTTATGATTGTTTGAAAGATTAAAGATTAAAATACCATATACACTTGTCAAGTTTTACTCGTCCATCCATCCACCCAATATTTTAGTTTATTTGTATATTTATCCTACTAATAATATAAATTGGATGGATGGATGGACGCATAATCTATAAATGGATGCATGGATAGTCCATTAATCTATACAAATTTTCCATCTATTTGTATTCATCCATATTAACATTATTTAAATGATGGATGGATTGTCCATCCATACTACCAATATTATAAAGGGATGGATGGATCGTCCATCCATACATACAATTTTTCCATCTTATAGTCCATTCATATTACCAATTTTATAATTGGATGGATGGCTAGATGGATCGTCCATTCATCCACCCACCCAGTATTTCAATCTTTTTATCCAACAATCCTACCAATATAAAAAAATAGATGGAATCGATTGTCCAGCCATCCAACCTACTAATATTATAAATGGATAGATTGATCGTCCAGCCTTACAATTTTTCTATCTTATAGTCCATCCATATTACCAATGTTATAATTGGATGCATGGCTAGATGGATCGTCCACTCATTCACCCACCCAGCATTTCAATGTTTTTTTTTTTTTTTTTTTTTTTCAATCCTACCAATATTGTAAGTGGATGGATAGATGGATTGTTTATCCAACCTAAAAATATTATAAATGGATATATGGATTATCCATTCATACATTTTTTCCATTTATTTGTTCATCCATATCACCAATATTATAATTGGATGGATGGATTCCATGCATACAATTTTCCAACTAATTGTCCATTCATATTACCAATGATAAAATTGCACAGTTGGGTAGATGGAACGTCCATTCATCCACCCATTTCCATTTTTTTTTTAATCTAGCAATCCTACCAATATTATGGATGTATGGATGGATGGATGGATTGTCCATCCCTCCTACCAATATTATAAATGGTTAGATGTATCGTCCATCCATCCATACAATTTTTCTATCTGTCTATCCATATTACCAATGTTATAATTGGATGCATAGATGGATGGATAGATGGATTGTCCATCCATCCTACCAATATTATAATTTATCCATTGACTCAGTATTTACATCAATATGTATGTCCATCCCAAAATTTTATCTATCTTTCAATCCACTCTAATACTTTTTTTTACCCGAAATATACATAAATTATCATATTTCGAGGTGATATTTAATTAAGCCTTAACTTTTTTTTTTAAATATGCACATTTGTAAGCATATATTATAGTAGTTGAATCAATATACTGTATGCACGTGTGCTTGAAAAGTTACATTTTGTATTTAATTGTTTATTTTCATTTATTTGTCTCTTCCAAGTTTAACTTTTACAGTTATTTTTTATCAAACAATTTAATGTTAATGCACATGCATTGTGTAAATGAGATGCCAGCACATGTTTGGAATGCTTTGGATCATCTTCATGTAAAGTTATAAATAGCTTTTGATTGCATTTCTTAAATTTCATCACCACATAGCAGCGCTAATAATAAATAATATTTTTAAACAGATGTTTATCTGCCATTTAGTCAACCAAACACCTAATCCCTTCCCCAGGCCTGTATATATTTTTCCCAATAGAGATAGTGGAACTACAGTGATGGAGTCATTCATAAATCTGTCTGTGCTAAAAAGAGCACTAGTAAGGGAGCCAGCGTCACTGATGAAATGGTCTCATATGATATTATGATATAATATCACACTTTATCACCCTTCTTACTAAGGAAATGTCACTGCATACTTATCATTCAGGTGTGGCTCCTCCGCCAGGAATGTGACACTGTGGTGGTTTTCTTGAGGCAATTCGGCACAATAAACATTGAGAGCGAAAGGATGAAAATATTTCAAATGGCGGAGTCATCCTGGTTTTTTAGGATGTGTAATATTCAATGTCAAGGCCAAATGCTTCACAAGTTTTCTCCTTTCAAGAGCGCAAAGCACCTCATCTTCCGGGCTCTCTGAAAGCTCTAATGACAGGTTTGGTGTTTTGAACCCCAAAAACGGGCACCTGAGGAAATGCATTTGTATTGTGACGGGATGTTTGGGAAAGTGGGTTGCCTGTTATTCTCTTTGTAGTGAGTAATAGCCAGCAGTCTTAGCCATATGGTGAGTGCTTCCCAGCTGTGACTTTGTCTTTGGTATTCTGTCTGCTCAAGGTTATTTCTGTGTTTTAAGCAATTTCTTTAAAGAAATGTAATGCAGCATTTTTCTTGCATGGATGAAAGAGTGTAAGTAGCCCTTGTGCTGGTTGTCGTCCTTCAAGTGAGCTCAAATTCTGATTGAGATGGGTTTAACCTTGAGTGACCGCAATCTGCTGCCACATGGACACTGGTGTCTGATGCACTGCGCACTGGAGGAATATGCTAGATTGCTCATAGCATGCAGTGCATACTAAAGAATCCTGATTTGAACATCGGCTTTGTTTCTACTATAAAGTGCATTTGCATTCTTTGGACATTCTGTAAATGCTTATAATAAAATATGATCATGCCTTGATTTTTAATGATTTAATTAGGACAGTAAGGTCTGACTTTGCTTAGACAAAAGTCTTTTCACTTAACAGAAATAATGTCCAGTATAGAATATAAAGTCATGCTGCAGTGGAAACTGAATGAATATTGTGTATGACTCCCATAAGCTTGGAGGACTGCATCCATACATCTCTGCAATGACTCAAATGACTTATTAATAAAATCATCTGGAATGGTAAAGAAAGCATTATTGCAGGACTCCCAGAGTTCATCAAGATTCTTTGGATTCATCTTCAATGCCTCCATCTTAATCCCAGACATGCTCAATAATGTTCATGTCTGCTGACTGGGCTGGCCAATCCTGAAGCACCTTGACCTTCTTTGCTTTTAGGAACTTTGATGTGGGGGCTGAAGTATGAGAAGGAGCGCATCTTACCCCAGACATGCTCAATGTTCATGTCTACACCAAACTTGACTGATTTCTGTGAGAATCTTGGCTCCATGCGGGTACCAATAAGTCTTCTGCAGTATTTGTGATGACTGGGATGCAGTTCAACAGATGATTCATGGGAAGAATCTACCTTTTGCCACTTTTTTCCAAATGATTAACTAGAAGTCGTTATTATTTGTTGTTGTTACATCTGGGATCGACGACAAGACTTTTGTCAGGTAGTGTAGTCTGTTTTTGGACTATTGTTTGACGTCAATTAGACTTATCATCGACAGATCAAATTTAGCCTTGTTATAGCCAAGATGTCTATGTTTATACATGTGTAAGACCTCTATTTACCATAAAGGTAACACTTTACTTGAAGGGGGGTTCATAAGACTGTCATTAAATGAACCTTTCTAATCATTATATTAATGTGAAGTAGATTTTATGCATGCTTATAACAACTGTCATTAAGTATCATTCGCTGGGTTGTATCATTTTAAAATACAAGATGACATTGACAACCTGACAAACATGTATATCACAACCTATTTTTTTCTTTGTAATGACAACTTAATATTTTTGACGTCAACTACAGTGGTACAAGCTGAATTTGTCATTAAAATGTCATTAAATATTAATGTTAATATAAAATTTAATGACATACAGTTTGTTCCACTGAAAACTTGATCAGAAAAATATTCATGACACAATTATAATGCCTCAATGACAATTATGTTTATGACAGATTTATGACAAGTTATATTGTCTTGGTAATGTCAAGTTGTCATGACAGATGAAAACCAGTTGTTTATGTCAAGTTGTCATAACAAGCAATGTCATCATTGCATTTCAAATAACATGACTGAGCAAATGACACTTAATAACAGTTGTCATAAGCATGCATAAAATCATGTCATGTCATGATTATAAAGGTCTTATGATCATCCCTTCAAGTAAAGTATTACCAATCAGATATTATTCGAACATTGCATAATAATAATGTTCCAAATAGTGGCTAGTAAACTGTTTTGAACATCAGATTATGTTTCTAGCTTATATTAGGGCTGGGCAATATAGTGTTTCAGCATTGATATCGCAATGTGCAAATCTGCAAGGATCTGCAATGTCATGTTGGGATTAAAAAACTCAACCTAATCTATTGGTTCTAATAATGTGACAAACTTTCATTTTAATACAATTTAAAACCTTGTGATTGTAAGATTTCAAGCAATTTTAAATCATTTCTTGTGCACAAGAAATTCTTTTTTTTTATTTTATTTTTTATTAATTGTTAACAAAACATACAGGCTGAAAAAACTGAATAATGAAATATATCAATTCAAATACCCCCACCCCCCTCCCCTGAGGTCTCTCGAAACTGGGGTATCCAGTGAATAAAAGTTAACAGAAAAACAAAATACAGTGTCAATTTTACCAAGTAAGACTATTATTCTGGGTGCACAAGAAATTCTAAAGCTTGCCACTTTAACAAAGGCTAATTGTAAAGAGAGTGGTAATTTACATTAGATTATTGCATTTGTCAACCTCAATGCTGTTAGACTCCACCGAAAACTATGAAGCAATGTTTATTTCATTTTTATTCTTGTTCTATTGTTTTCATCTGTGAACTTATTTGATATATTTTTGTATGTTTTATGCAGATGCACCCCATAAAATTATAAATTCTTTCCAAATAAAGAGTACATCTTGTGAAATTATATTCAAATTGCAATTTATATCGTAGAAAAACAAAATATCACAAAATTAGTTTTGAAACATTGTTGAATGCGTACTAAAAAGATGCACAGTGTACACTTTGGCTAAAGTACATTTGGCTAAATGTTTCTAGTTTTTTGTGTGGGCTAAAGAAATGCTCATTGAATGATGCTGTAAAGCAGAGGTTCACAAGCTTTTCAGCTCGTGACCCCTAAAAAAACAATGCCAGTGACTTGTGACCCCCAATATCCTGCTGGTGGTTATAAATATACAAACCATGCATGCAATGGTGCACAAACACCAATAGGCCAAGTCTGTTCTTGGTGTAATTTTGGTGACCGCCACTTGGAGACCATCCTCCATGTTCAGTTGTGGCCTGTATTTATTTTTAATGTACGTGAGTGCCATAAAGGTGCCAGAAAGTTTAAACTGATTCCATAAAATCAATCTGCTGCATCCAATGCTATTGCTATGTTGTAAATGTAATGTAAAGGCTGATGGCTTTTTATTTACATGTTGTTTTTAATGTAACTATTAACGAATATTTTTATCTTTGTGGCTTATGGATAAAATATGTTAATTCTAATAGTTTATAAATTTATTCGATTTTAGGAAATCATCAAGGGACCCCCCTCATTTTCCAGCAACCCCCACGTTGGGAACCACTGAGTGTGAATTGTATGCATTAAGCTTTAGCTATAATGTTTATACCAGATATCCCCAAAGTAGGTTCTGCAGGCCAAAGTTGGGCAATGGTAACCTTTGGTTTGGCCCGCCATCCCATCTGAAAAGGGAGACTGATGATGCTGAATGCCTTTGACGGAGGTCATCATTTCGAATTTAATGTAACCTTTTGTTTCTTTTGTTTAATTTAGGCGCTACAAAAAAGCCAACTAAAATTAAATGTTTCATAAGAATGAGACTTTTAAAATGTAAATACTGTCCTTTGATAGATAGAGGACAATGCACAAGTAATTGATGAGCAAATCAAGGCAAAGCCAGGAGCAGCTGAAATAGTTTATTCAGTATTGAGCTCCTTTGTGTTATAAATGGGTTTGTTTGTTTTTACTATAATAAGTTGATAACTTTTTTTTAAATGTTGCATTTAATGCATTCATTCTTTTATTAATGTGTATGAAGCATTGCATGCTAAAGGATGCAGGTTTGAAAAAAAAAATATGACTAAATATTCATTGAATATATTGTAAATGTTTGAAGCATGCAGTGCTTACTAAAGACACACGCTGGGTAAATGTTTCAAGAATATAATGGCTGCTAAAAAGCAAATTATTTCAAAAGATCAGTCAATTTTTCTGAGCATTTAGTGAATACTAAAGTGATGTTTGAACATAGACTAGGTGTTCATATCACAGTGCATACAAAACTAACATTCCTTGAATGTTTAATAAATGTTGCATACTAAAGAACCCTGAATTGAAAATAGCCCAAATGGTAGCATGCGAACCAGCATGCTTTGAATTTTCTGTCACTTTCATATAACGCATTGCATGCTAAATATCTGCTTATTTATTGCTCTACCATCTACTGCATGCAAAGCAATCTTCATTGTCAATGCTATTTAAATGGTTTGTGCACACAGTGTATATAAAATAGAAATAACAGTTTCTAGCATGTAACTAATCAGGGATCTAAATGTTACCTAAGATACAGTGCACTCTATAAATTTTGTTTTGATTCAAGTTTTTACTGGACATGCACATGTGTTCTGCCAAAACCTTGAGGTGTGTATTTGTGGTTGGCGTGTGTGTGTGTGTGTGTGTGTGTGTGTGTGTGTGTGTGTGTGTGTGTATGTTTATAAGTTTTTATCTGTTTAAAATGGCTCCATTAGTGGAGACTGTACATCTGACAGGCTCAATTGATTTCTACTCAACCCATAAAAGTGCTTTTAGGAAATCTCAAATGAATGTGCTTCTTTTAAGGTGACTGAATCTGGCATGCATGCACCCGCTCTTTGGCTTTCATTTCGGAACGTTTATTGTTTGCATTTTTGGGTTAGATTACATTACATTGTATTTTAGATTTGTTTATTTTTTATTTTTTTGTGGATTGTTTTTTACAATTTTTATTTCAGATAAAATAGTTATATTTATTTGTATTTTAATAACATTCAATTCAGTAATTGAGTCATTTTATTTGACTGAATTTTGATTATATGTTGTTAGGTATAATCGTTTTATTGTATTGCATTTTTTTACTTAATAATAATAATAATAATAATAATAATAATAATAATAATAATAATA
>CAIGQZ010032248.1:3171318-3192320 GCA_903798205.1 Danio tinwini | reverse complement strand
AATTACAAATGTATATGTACAGTGGGTGTGTACATAATTTACAAATGTACATGTGCAGTAGGTATATAAGTGAATGAATCAGTGCAATGAATATGTGCAATTTTGAATATGTGCAATTTTTTTAAAATTAAGGTACCGACCCAGCTTTAATACAACTTGTGTATGAAAATAGACATGCCCAATATTCTTGTTCTTTTTTCTTTTTTAAGGAATAATAATTCATGTAGTCATGAACATGTTTTGACAGCTAATATGACGGTGATTTGATGCTTCACAAAAGTTGCCGACATCTTTACCGATATCAGAATGCTTTTTAGATACAAAAATAATGTAAGCCATTATAAGATATTTATTCTTTTAATTTAAGTTAGTTATCCTCATGTCAATTAAGAAACTTGAATAGGCTTATTATAATAAAGAAAAGCTCTAAATGTAAAACTAAATAGATTGCTAAATGAAAGTGTAAAGCCTGCAGCACAAAACAAATGTGGACAGTTATTGCGTATCATATTTAACAAATGGTTTACTACGAATTTTATGTAATTTTGGTCACATGGAGAATTGAATATTAATCAGATGATGTCATTATGCTGCTGTACCATCAGCCAATCGTTGCATTGCTGATCAGGATTGATAGAGCGGTCCTTCACAACACACGCAGCGTGTTTTAATCTGATTTGCAACAAATGACAGATAGAACCTTATAATTCTAATGGCCCGTTTCCACTGAGTGGTACGGTATGGATCGGTTCGGTACGGTACGCTTTTATGGCCGTTTCCACTGTCAAAAGCGTACCGAACCGATCCGTACCACTTTTTCGGCACCCTTTCGAAAGGGTACCAAAGATGAGAAAGGGTACTAAAAGGTGGAGCTACACGCGCAGCTGAATGCTGATTGGTTTACAGAGATACGTCACAATCTCGTGGAGCTAGCTAGAATCAAAACAATGGAGCCGCCATGTTTTTAAATGCACAGCCGAGACAACTATATGCATATAATAACGATACATGGATGACCCGGGCTCAAAACAAACCTTGTCGTTGTCTTGATGAACAGCCACAAAGCCAAGAATCTGCCGTGTCCTGTTGTTGTTTTATGAGGCCGTCTAAAAGTCTAAAAGTGCGAGCGGTTTTTCGCTTTCTCCAGGGAGCCCGCGATCGCATCTAGATTTGATATAACGAACTTCTTGAGCTGATAATAATAACGTGTGTGTGATTAATGAAGCGTCTTCGACATCTGATCCATTCAGAAAGAAAAGGACAAACGCGAGAGTGAAGCGCGGAAAAAAGGAGAAGCCCGACAGGATTACAAGGATTCCAGACAGGAGCAAATAGTTTCAGCAACCTGAACAATCTGCCATGTTTATCATCACCTTTTGGACTATTATGAACTCGGAATGACGGAAATTCTCTCTAACAGAGGCTACATGTGCTGCTGAAGATTACAGACACAGATGAGAGGTTAGCTCTGACCGTGGGCCACTGTATATGTTGCGTTTTTTTTTTTTTACTGAAATAAGGACTAAATGTCTGCTGTGTGTAATTTTTTCTGTAAGTGGTAACATATCGGAGACTGTAAGGGTCTGTATGTGTTCATATGTTGCATTTATTTATTTTATATAATTGCAGACGTTACAGTGACAAATAAATACAAATCAACAACACATGAAACCAAGCTTTATTTTAACTGAGATGCATTACAGACAGAAGCCCATGTTTTGCTGTATCTCCACACAGCTGGGCCAGTTCTTAGGGACTCCCTGATCAGAGGGACTTCGCCATCACATCCCTCACTGCTGCAGTCAGACTGGAACAGGACAGTCCATGCCCGAGATACCGATGATGAAGAGACCACAGCAACATCTGGCCCAGATGAGGACACAAGGGCGGGTGGACTGATGCAGGGTCTCGTTCACTGCACTACAGGAGAACAGGAGTGCCCAAACTCAGTTCTGAACTGCAGCTGTCTTGCACAAATTAGTTGAAGTTGACTTTAAACTCTGCAGGACACCAGTCATCCAGGACTGAGTTTGGGAACCCCAGCTCTAGACTATTTCCAGGATGCTGCTGTGGACTTCTTTACCCTCACCACACACCAATCTGCAGAAATTTCAGATCATACAAAACGAAAATAAAAAAAACTTTGAAAAACAAAGTAATTTTACTGCACAATGTGTCATTTGATTTCTGTACTTGTAATAAAAATGATCTTACCTCTTATTTTGGATTCTTTTTTCCACAATTGTCTTAGTTCCCTTGTCTACAGGTCCAGCTCCATGACAACAGCTCTGCAGAAAAACACACACACACCAGCAATCAGAAAGCCGATGTAATCACTGTTTGAGAATACAATAACTAACTAGAATTGTACATTTCCTAAAGAAAATGTGAATGGGGTTTGCGTGGCAAATCGATGGGGTACAATGCATTTTAATCGGTTGCTAGGGTGTTCTGAGTGGTTACTAGGCAGTTTAGGGCGGTGATAGGGTGTTCTGAGTGGTTGCTAAGGTGTTGCTAGGCGGTTGCTAGGGTGTCCTGAGCGGTCACTAGGCACCTACTGAGGCATTAGTAGGCCGTTGCTAGGCGGTTGCTAGGTGGTTGCTAGGCAGTTGCTAGGGTAATTTGAGTGGTTGCTTGGCAGTTGCTAGGGTACCCTAGGTTGTTACTAGGCAAGCCTCACATACATGCTTGGTTATTTGTTTATACTTAGTAAGCATTTCTAGTAAGTTACAGCACTTGGCTAGTCAATATTAGCATGTAGCTAGTCACTGCTAGCATGTGTAGCATATAGGAAGTTCCGTTTGCTATCATGAGCCAAACGAGCCATTCTCCATGTCTCTACGATGTTCTGATGCTGAGATATAGCTGTTGATAAATGTTGCTAGGGTACTCTGTTTTGTTGCCATGGGCGTGGTAAAAGAGTGAAGTTGGGTGTGGTTGGTTGTCTAAGTCAAATGAGCCAACCCCCAAGTCAATATGACACTGCTATGCAAAGATATGCATCTAGGCCTATTTTAATGAAAGTCTAATGGATCAGTTTGGGGGCGTGGCTTGTGAGCTTCATTATCATATTGAGATACTAATTGGTTGCTTGAGTCAAATGAGCCAACCCCCAAGTCAATAGGACACTGCTATGCAAAGATATGCAGGTAGGCCAGTTATAATGGCAGTCTATGGGACCCGTTTGGGGGCGTGGCTTGTGAGCTTCATTAAATAGCAAATGTAAAAGATGCTTTCTTAATTTATGTACTGTACTCAATAAAAGCCTCCCTGTAACATCGAGACTAGAATAAATTATGTTTGTGATTCACATGCTCAAAAAACATGTTGGTGTTGTTGCTGATGTAATACAAACCTTTCTCAATTGGTCAATACTGATGCACAGATTAAACAAATTACCCTTTATTCTCATTTATTAAAATTACATGCATCTAATTTAAACAGTATTGACAACAGTCAATTCTATATCAGCACAAATACATCCCTTACTCATGTCTGTTAACCTTGTGATTTGCAATACTTAACATATTTTTCTGTCAGATATTTGATGATAATCTTCTTGGTTTATGTAAATTTACTTATGAAATGTTAAGTTATATGTGCTTACTGGAGATCCCAACGTTACATAATCAACATTTACAGCTAAATAAAATAGACCATAATATAAAGCCTCTTTATACCCTCAGCAATATTACAGTGCACTGTACAGAAGCTCAACAAATCCAAGGAACTGTCTGTGGTTTCCAATACTCACATTTCAAACTGACCGCGTCCTCTTCCTCCTCCAGGCCGTATGCTGTGGCTTCCTGGAGTAGAAAGGCATCCATCTGACGTACTTTTTATGGTTACTGTAGTTTCAAACATACTGCTTTTATGTATGTTTGCTCCTACTATGAAATGGTTAAGCAGGCATATTTGAACGCAAATCAAGTCCAGAAACGGCGAACGTTACTGTACGTTCACACCGAAAGCAGCGAGAGCGTCAAAGGTCACTCTGGCCGCCCTAGCGACGACGCTGTCTGTCTTCAGCTCCGGCGGCAAGAGCGTCAAAATTCGCTACATTGATCTCTTTTTTAAAGGGGCCGTTGCAGCATATCATATCAAATCAGTTACATTCCCGCATAAAACATTTCTAGCGTGAAGATGTTGCACACTTATTATCCAATTAATTTAACTACGGAAGATCTAGTTGCATGTGGTGTGGCTTTGCTCCACTTAATAATCCAATGTGTCCATATGCCTGAAATATTCTGAAGCATACCGTTTTGTATTGTCGCATGAGATTCCCGCTTTTTTAAAGAAAAAAAATATATAACATTGATGCACATCAGTAACTCGCCAGTAACTTTTTAATGTATGTTCCTGTGAGAAAAACATTGCAAATAATTAAAAATCCAGCGACAGTAATATTAAAACCCTTGGGAACAACTGTGGTCGGAACCAAAGTTCTCAAGCGGTGGACTTCTACATTCTGATTGCTTGCCGCCGAACCGCGTCACAGCTCATTACTATAAAGTTGACTTAATTTCAACTCTCCTCGACGCCCACACCGGCGAAGACGCGCCGCGCTGCTCCTCGCCACCGGCTCCCATTGAAAATGAATGACTTCCGGCTACTTTGACGCTCTTGCCGCTTTCGGTGTGAACGTACGGTTAGGGTTTCAGTTTCAAAGTTAGAACGCAGTGACTTTTCCCATCAGCCGCCGCAAGGCTAGAGCAGTGACGTCACGCCCCGTCCCCTATTGGCTGAATTTCTCTGATGATTGGCAGATACACAAGTCAGTTTTGCACCCAATATCACAGTGATGTTGGGTGCAAAAGAGCGAGAGCGCGAAGTGTAGATTTGCAAGTGAAAAACAGTGCCTGAGACTCGTAGTGGCAGATTTGTACAGAGACCCAGAAAGGACGTGATGGTGGAAAAAAAACTGAGTGGGAGAAAAAAAAACTGTGATAGGAAAATATATATATTTTTTTAAGTTTTTGCGTTTCCTCGCAAAGATTGCGTTCCCTCGCAAAACTGTTTTTCCACAAACGCTTCCTGTTCACTTCATACATGTCAACCCTCCCGTTATTGCCTGGATTATCCCGTATTTTACAATTCTATCCTGATATCATCATATCATTCAGTATCAGCGAATGCATGTATGAGCCAATGACTGGTATAAGCGCTGACTGACAGAATCGCTCCCAGGTCCCAGATCAGCTTCTGTACACGCCATTTAAAGAGGAGCAAAAGTGCAGGGCATTTTGGGATATTCGGGGGTCATTCGCTGATACTGAATGATATGATATGAAGTGAACAAGAAGTGTTTGTGAAAAAACATTTTTGCGAGGGAACGCAAAAACTTAAAAATATATATATATTTTCCTATCACTGTTTTTTTTTCTCCCACCCATTTTTTTTTCTCCCACCCATTTTTTTTTTCTCCCACTCAGTTTTTTTTCCCACCATCACGTCCCTTCGGGGTCTCCGTAGATTTGAGCAGTTGCAGTAACATATTTGTGTTCGTGCTTAGAAATTTTTTTATCAAATGTTCTACACACATTAAGCTCTCTTTGCATGGATACACATTCTAATCTACAGATGTGCAAGTTTTGTCTGTGACTTTACATTTCTGGATTCAGGTGTGTGAATGTGTTTTGCACCATATTTACTGCAACAATAGTAGCAAAGAACATGAGCGTATGAGTTTCTGTATTTGTGATTCGTCCGATGGGATTTGTGCACCTGCACTGAAGGATTTGAAAAGGTGTAAATGTTGCGTTGTGTTTGTTGGAGACAAAAAAAATACCTACACACTTGCAAATTTGCTCTGCAAGAACAAATTTACTTTTAAACATTTGCAAATTTGCTTTGCAAGTACACATTTATTGATCCACATGTGTAGCTATTCTCTACAACTACAAATTACACTTTTACAGCTGCTTGAGAGTTTCGCACTAAATATAACTTCATAGAAACCCACACCAACACGCCCAGAGGAAACCCACACCAGAACATGCAAACTCCACACAGAAATGCCAACTGACCCAGCCAGGGCTTGAACCAATGACCTTTTTGCTGTGAGGCGACGGTGCTTCCCACTGAACCACCAAAAAGCATCACACTACGGAAGTAAAATGGTTTGCATTCTTTAAGGTCGTCTTTTCGAACACAAACAAACACTAAGTCATATTGTCATGGATGTTTGTGTATCAGTGACTCTGTGTGGTGCAGTAAAGCAGTGTTAAACACACATACACACACACACCAGCACTGAAGGCTCTGCACTGGCGGCCCACAGGTCGGTTGGGGAGCTGGTTTTTCTCCTAAGCTCAACACACTGCCTCGAGAGAGAGAGAGAGAGAGGAGAAATGGATAAAGAGAGCAGAAGATAAGAGACGTGCGTGGGCCGCGTGAGTCTGTGTGTGTGTGTGTGGGTTGGGGGGGGGGGGGGGTTATTTTAGTGTTAGTAGAGAATGCTGCGTGCCCTCCTCCTATCTCAGAGACAGGAGCCATACGCTATGATTAATTTCTCTCCAAGCATGGCCTACTTCCATGTGTGTGTCAGTGTGTGTGTGTGTGTGTGTTTGTGTGCATGTGAGTGTTTCACTTTCACTTATGTCACTGTATGTTTGCTTCTTTGTGTTTTTGTGCACATGTAAGTACAGTTGAAGTCAAAATCCTGTAATTGTTTTTCTTTTTTTTTCCTTTTTTTTATATTTCCCAAATGATGTTTAACAGAAAAATGAATTTTTTAAAGTATTTACTATAATATTTTTTCTTCTAGATAAAGTCTTGGTCAAAATAAAAGCAGTTAATTTTTTTTGAAAAACATTTCATGTCAATATTATTAGCTTCCTTAAGCACGATTTGTTTTCCAATTGTCTACAGAACAAACCACTTTTATAAAACGACTTGTCTAATTATTAATATTATTATTATGGGCCACACGGTGGCTGTGTATAGCATTGTCGCCTCACTTCAAGAAGGTCGCTGGTTCAAGCCTCCACTGGATCAGTTGGCATTTCTGTGAGAAGTTTGCATGTTCTCCCTGTGTTGGCGTGGGTTTCCCCCACAGTCCAAAGCCATGCGCTACAGGTGAATTGAAAAAAACTAAATTTGCCCAGTGTGTGTGTGTGTGAATGAGTGTGTATTAACCTTCAAAGTATATTGGTGTTTCCAGTACTGGGTTGCAGCTGGAAGAGCATCCGCTGTGTAAAACATATGCTGGATAAGTTGGCGGTTCATTCCACTGTGGTGACCCCTGATGAATAAAGGGACTAACCGGAAAGAAGATGAATGAATGAGTTATTATTATTATTATTATTATTATTATTATTATAACTGAATTGACTTATTGTTTTGTTGTTCTTAATATGAATGTATTTACATAAAATATAAGCAAGCACACAAATGATTATATTTAAGTTTGTTGCCCAAATATTAGCTCATTTTCATATAGAATAATTTACTACTTAACTATAATATTGAAGAAAATAATTCAGACATCAAACTTAGACATTAAAAGCTCTAACAGTGTCCAGAGTATTAATAAAAGCTTCAATACTTATTCCAAAAATAACACTGATCTGAAGTTGTAAATAAAAAATAGTGGAACTTGTTTTACAAGAAAAAATCTGTGTTGGGTGAAAGTTACTTTAGAAAGTAATGCATTACAATATTGAGTTACTCCCCAAAAAAATAACTAGTTGCTTTTCTTAGATACCTTTTATGGAAAGTAATGCATTAGGTTACTTTTGAGTTACTTTTGCGTTATCATTTGGCTTGAGCTCTTTCAGAACTTGTTTTTGTTCTTTCTTTTTTTAAATAGAGGAGCTCTGCAATTAACAATACACTATATAACCTTCACCTTCATTTTCCTTTAAAAAACACATCAAAAATATATATATATTTTTAAGATAATGTTTTCTGAGAACTTCCTGACCTCAGAGCTATATGCCGTATATACAGTTGAAGATTTTTTTTTTCCTTTTTTCTTTTTTAAATATTTCCCAAATTATGTTTAACAGAGCAAGGACATTTTTACAATAAGTCTGACAATATTCTTTCTTCTGGGAAAAGTCGTATTTGTTTTATTTTGGCTAGGGTCAAAGCAGTTTCTTTTTTTTAAAAAACATTTTAAGGTAAAAATTAGTAGCCCCTTTAAGCTATTTTTTGATAGTCTACAGAACAAACCACTGTTATACAATGACTTGCCTAATTACCCTAACCTGCCCAGTTAACCTAATTAACCTAGTTAAGCATTTAAATGTCACCTTAAGCTGTATAGAAGTGTCTTGAAAAATATCTAGTCAAATATTATTTACTGTCATCATGTCAAAGATAAAATAAATCAGTTATTAGAAATCTGCTCTCCGTTAAACAGACATTGGGGGAAAAAATAAACGAGACTAATAATTCAGCGGGCTAATAATTCTGACTTCAACTGTACACTGTAAAACCCAACAGTCAACTTTATGAAGTGAAATGAGTGTAGGTAACTCAAAATTGACTGAAAGTTAATTCTACTCATTTGAAAAGAGTTTGAACTCAGTGTTAAAGGTACGGAGTTAATTAAATACCTTATTTTTACTTTAACTTAAATGGAGTTCACAGTACTCATATAGATTAGTTTTTTTACTCAAATGGTTTGTAGCAATCAGTTTCCTCAGACGGTTTGAGTTGCCTTAACTTATTGCCTTAACTAATCTATATGAGTACTGTGAACTTTTACAGTACTCAGTTGGTTTGAGTTCTCTTCATTTATTGGGTTTACTGTGCTCAAATTGCTTCATTTACTCAAATGGATTAAGTTCACAGTACTCATTAGGATTAGTTTTTGAACTTAAATGATTTGTCGCAATTGGTTTCCTCGAATGGTTTAAGTTACCTTAACTTATTGGGTTTTACAGTGTACAGATTATTGAAAGTTTAAAGTAATGTGTTTGCTACATTTGTACTGGTTGTTTTAAGTAAAATCACTGTCCATTAAGACTATAATCCCCTTTTCCTTTTCTTCAACTCGTTCATAATAATGAACACATTCTCTCATTGACTGCGTGATTTTATTTATTCATTCATTTTCCTTTGGCTTAGTCCTTTTATTCATCAGGGATCGCCAAAGCGGAATGAACCGCCTACTTCAATTTAAATTCAGCAATTTATTTAAAAGCTAATTAATTAAACTAAAAACCAACTTGTGTTACATTTTCAAAAAAGTAACTCAAATATTATTACTTATTTAATAAAAGTGATGTGTTACTTTACTCATTAGTAATATAGTAATATAATTAGTAATATAATGTAATATTATTTATTAATTTAATTCATTAATTAATTAATTTAATATAATATTATTTATTATTTAATATTATTAGTTACTTGTAATGCATTACCCCCAACACTGGAAATAATATTTCAGTGTTTCTACTTTAATTTCAAAAATATATTGAATGTTACGTTATATACACTATTTGTTTTTTAATATATAAGAAGAAACATCAAGAAAGTGCCTGGCAACCACTCCTGTTGTCATCATAAAAAGTCAAAATCCCCTTTGTATATTTATTTCCTCTGGCCTTTTAAACAGAAGCATCAGAGAAAGCTGATCCGTAAACCAAAGCCAACTGTGAACTTCATTAAGTGTCTATGAAAGCTCAACCTCTGCGCTCTGGAATTTTCTTTTGGGCTTTTTTTCCCCACGTTCTCTCCGTCTTCCTCAACACAATGTAAGACTCGATTATGGAGAGCAGGATCTCCAGTGCTGCTGAACTCAGGCCATTGCTCTCTCTGTGCTCTGTTAAGAGGAACAGAGATCAGCACTGGACTCTTCTTACAAATCAATTTGCTGATGGTTGGCTGGATTCGGGTCTCCTTATCACGCTTTCATGGAGAGACCATGAAATGATTTTTTTTGTATTTATTTTTTCTTTTCATTTCATTTTATTTTACACTTTTAAAAAAATTGTAATTTAATTAATTTTATTTTATATGGTGTCATTAAATTATTTTAAATTATACTTTTGTTTTAATTAAAATTTATATTTTGTTTTTGTTTTAATTAAATTTATTTAGTTTTATTTTATGTTTATTTTATTGTAATTTAATCAATTTTGTTTTATATTTTGTATTTGTTTTAATTATTGTTTGTATTTGTTTTTGTTTTAATTTAATTTAGTTTTATTTTATATTTATTTTTAATTGAATTTAATAAATTTTTATTTATATTTTTGTATTAATTTTGGTTTTATTTTTTAAATTTGTATTTTATTTTATATTTTGTATTTTTATTTTTTATTAAATTTAATGTATATATTTTTGTATCCATTCATTTTTTTATTTGTTGTTTTATTTAATTTTATATTTTGTTTATATTTTTTGTTTTTAATTTATATTTGTATTATATTTTATGAATTTTTTATTTTATATTTATTTTTGTAAATTGCAATTATATTTATTTATTTGCACTTAATTTTATGTTTTTTTATATTTTTTGTATTTATATTTTAGATTTAATTTAATTTATATTTAATTATTTTTTTGTATTTATATATTTTAATGTTGTTTAATTTAATATTTTGTTTATTTTAGTTTGAATTTATATTTAATTTTTTATATATTTTTTGTTTTAATAAATTTTTTGTGTCTATATTTTTGTTTTAATTTAATTTAGATTTAATACAAAATTTTAGTTTTAATTAATTTTCATTTAATTTTACTAAATACTATACTATACAATCAATAGTTTGCTGATTTTATCTGGATTCACTGACTTATCAGCTGAGTTTTTTTTTTCTTCAGTTTTAATTATTTTAGTTTTAATGATTTTGTTTTTGTAATTTTATATATATTTTTAAATATGGCAATTGTCACGATCACCAGCGATCTAACCTTCACAGATCGCTGGAGAACATTCACATTTACACGGACTACAATCCAGTCTCAATATTAACTACAAGCCCTGTCATGCAACACACACACACCTGCTCCAAGTCTCCATTGATTACACTTACACAGCTGATGCTGCTCAAGTACTCATTACACTCATATACATATACGGCATACTTTGAGACACTCAAAGCTGAGTCTTTTTTTATCTGTCAAGTGAATATTATGATGCATTTTCCATGCCTTGTTTGTTTTTGTTTGTTTGTTGTCTGCTGCCTACCTATACTGACCACTCACCTGTTATTTGCCTGCCTGACCTTTCTCTTTAATAAGTCCTGCATTTGGATCCACACTCCGTTGTCAGCATCTCCCTTGTGATGCCAAATAGTATATTTAATCATTTTAGTTCATATTTAGTATTTTAGTAACTCCAATATATTAGTTTCTCTGGATTCCAAAAATTGTAAAAACAAAATTTCTAAATAATACTTTTGAAATAAATGTTATCAACCCTTTGAAATTGAGAATTTTCAGGGTTTAAATATATACCCTAAAACAGTGGTTCCCAACCTTTTTTTGCCTGAGACCCCCTTTTCCCCCGGAAAATAATGTAAGGCCCTTGTAAGGTAACATTTAATGATAATATCGCTCATAAAAATTTGCAGCAAGGACGACTTTTGAAATGTTGTTTTTAAACAAACTGTATGTTTATTACTATATCTAGATATGTTTATGCACAAATAATAGCCTAATGTAAAATATGAAAGCAAAACATCAGTAGGCCCTTTGTAACTGAAAAACGTAAGCCTTTGGCCTTTAAATTGGCCCTATATTGGTTGCCAATTAGTTGCCATTTTTTTTTTAAGTTTCTTGTCAGTAGCTGTGACGTTTCTCATCTCATTTCAGGTGTGTGTCAGTTTTTTTTGCAAAAAATGCTCTGGGCTTGTCGCGGTATTGAAGAAGAATCATCTGCAAATGTCTTATTAATTAGGATAGCCTCATGCTTTCGTTAGCAAAAACTTTGGTGCAGATAATACACTGTGGCTGAGTCAAGCACTCTTTGCTTCAAGAAAATGGAATAACACCATAGTTCAGGTAACTATCTTGGTATTTCCTGCATTTCGTGTTTCCAGTATTGCTAGCGCTGCGAGTTAATGTTTGGAGCTTCCTCACCTGGGTCCAGTATGCTTGAGTCATTAGTATTAGCTGCTGAAGGCCAATCAGTGAGATTTGGTCTTTTTTGTGAGGACAAATTACAAATTTAACAATTTTTTTGGTCAGCCAGGGGATGAAATAAACTAAGGCAACATGATTGTTCTTTTAATTGTCCACTGCTAATTTTTTTTTTTTTTTTTACACGACAACCCCCCCCCTGCTGAGCTTGCTGAGGCCCCCTTGAGGGCCAGGACCCCCCTGTTGGGAAACGCTGCCCTAAAACACCTAAATACTTGCATTTTTTACATTGATTTGCTTGTTAATCTTTTTCTTTTAGCTTGTTTATTAGTACCTATACAGAAAACATTGATATATTAAAATTATATATACTAAAACTATGCAAAAAAAAAAGTGGGGACTAAACTATATTTAAATATAATGCATTATATATACAGTAAATAAAAAATATGGCAATTTTTTTTTAATTCAACTGAAATGGTGACCATTTGGGCGGCACAGTGGGTAGCACTGTCACCTCACAGCAAGAAGGTCGCTGGTTCAAGTCCCGGCTGGGCCAGTTGGCATTTCTGTGTGGAGTTTGCATGTTTTTGCCGTGTTGGCGTGGGTTTCCTTCGGGTGCTCTGATTTCCCCCACAGTCCAAACACATACGCTATAGGTGAATTGAATAAACTAAATTGGCCGTAGTGTATGAGTGTGTGTGTGTGTGTGTGTGTGTGTGTGTGTGTGAATGAGTGTACATGTGTTTCCTAGTACTGGGTTGCAGCTTGAAGGGCATCCGCTACGTACACATATGCTGGATAAGGTTCATTCCGCTGTGGTGACTGCTGATAAATAAGGAAGGAAAATGAATGGATGAATGATAATGTGACCATATAATAGCATTATATATTATTCCATATAATGAAAAGTACAGCAACGATAATCGTTTTTGCAATATTCTAGATATTTAACATCTTCAGCCTCTTCGGAGTCCACTGCAGCATTCAGAATTGACAAAAGATGTTGACTTTGTTTGAAGTCTGTCGAACGTGTAAATGTATGATTACCAACAATCGCAGCAGGGAACAGAAAAAAATGAACAGAAAAGGAGTTTACCAGACGCTGACAACCTAAATCATGATGCAATTATCCATCACGCAAACACACTCTGTAAAAAATGAAGGTGTGTGTGTGTGTGAGAGAGAGAGAGAGAGAGAGAGAGAGAGAGAGAGAGAGAGAGCATGTGCATGTTTATGTCACACTTTAGGTTTTGTATAATGACGTGTATAACAAAAGTATTACAAGAAGAAGTTGACTTTATGAGGACATTGCACCACATTATTTTTCAAAAGGCTTATAAATTATACTGAATGGGTTTTTTCATGGGTGACACGGTGGCTCAGTGGTTAGCACTGTCGCCTCACAGCAAGAAGGTCGCTGGTTCAAGTCCTGACTGGGCCAGTTGGCATTTCTGTGTGGAGTTTGCATGTTCTCCTCGTGTTGACATGTGTTTCCTCCGGGTGCTCTGGTTTCCCGGAATACAGAAAATACCATTTGTAAAGTGTAAAAATAATGGAAACCTAAGGAATGTCCCCACAATTCACGAAAAAATGATGGATGAGTATGAGTGTGTGCATATTTGTGTGTGTACTGGTTTATGTGGGTTACAAGGATACAAATGTGTAAAGTGAATATGCATTACAATGTTGAGGTGGTTTACGAGGACATGTGCTTGTGTCTTCGTAATTCAAAATGCTTCATAATCATACTTAACAGGGTCTTTTAACATTTCAAATTTGGACACAGGTTTCTTGTTAGGGTTGGGTTTAGGTTAGGGGCATGTTTAGTAAAAATCTGTTTGGGTGACACAGTGGCTCAGTGGTTAGCACTGTCGCCTCACAGCAAAAAGGTCGCTGGTTCAAGTTCCATCTGGGTCAGTTGGCATTTCTGTTTGGAGTTTGCATTTTCTCCCCGTGTTGGCGTGTGTTTCCTTCGGGTGCTCTGGTTTTCCCCACAGTCCAAAGACATGCGCTATACAGTAGGTGAATTGAATAAACTAAATTGACTGTAGTGTATGTGTGTGAATGAGTGTGTATGTATGTTTCCCAGTATTGGGTTGCAGCTGGAAGGGCATCCGTTGTGTAAAATATATGGTGGATAAGTTGGCAGTTCATTTCGCTGTGCTGACCCTTGATGATTAAAGGAACTAAGCCAAAGGCAAATTTATGAGTTTATTCATTAAGTAAAAACGCACACAGTTGGGTTTAGGAATACAGAAAATACCGTTTGTACAATGTAAAAACTATGGAAGCCTATGGAATGTCCCCACAATTCACAAATACAAAGATGGATGAGTATGAGTGTGTGCATATTTTTGTGTGTTTACTGGTTTATGTGAGTTACAAGGACACAAATGTGTATAATGAATATGTATTACAATGTTGAGGTGGTTTACGAGGACATGTGCTTGAGTTTTTGTAATGCAAAATGCTTTATAATTATACTTAATGGGGTCTTTTGACAAAATTTGACACAGGTTTCTTGTTAGGGTTTGGTTTAGGGTTAGGGTAAGTTTAGTAAAAATGCTACGGTAAAAATTAGTTTGAGCAACACGGTGGCTCAGTGGTTAGCACAGTCCAAACAAATGCGCTCTAGGTGAATTGAATAAGCTAAAGGAAGCTGGAAGGGCATCTGCTGTGTAAAACATATGCTGGACAAGTTGGTGGTTCATTCTGTTGTGGTGACCCCTGATAAATAAGGGATTAAGCCGAAGGGAAATGAATGAATAAATGAATGAATGGATGAAAGAAAAATCTGTTTAACAGTAAGTTTACTGTATACAGTGAACAATCGCAAATTCACTTTCCCAGAATTTCCTGCATGACATTTCAATTTTTATGCTTTTTTTGTTGACATTACTGTGGTTCTTTTTAGTTTTTTTCTCATCAGTTATGATGATATGTATTTAGAAATGTATGTTACATGTAATGTTGATATAATGTTACCAGGGCTTGACATTAACTTTTTTGATCACCAGCCACTGTGGCTAGTAGATTTCCATTACTAGCCACTGGCCATTTTCACTAGCCACACTTTTCTTGTTGGGAAAATATATTTTATATGCATAAATTTGACTGACATGCTAAAATGACTTGATTTAGATGTTGTGTTATGTCCACATGCCTTCTCATTCATTTCACTGCTTGTGTGTATTGTGTATTAGCTAGCTCAGTGTGCATGAGCAAATGGGTTGTGTCGCAATACAATCAGTTTTTATTTCACAGGACTTTTCAGAATTAAGGATCTACTAAATTTATCTCTGACCACACAGAATAAGTATTTCTTAGCCACAATTTTTAATGAGTCAAAACAAGGAAAATACAGCTGTAAAGGGGCACCTTTTAATTCAACAAAACTTTTCTTTAAAAAAACATTACATTTAAAAAAATAATTATTGTTATGCATCTAAAATATGCACAGTAATTTGTCCTGGCTAATAGTCCCAGACCACCAGTTAAAACGGGGAGTAATCTCCTATTACAGCAATGTTATTGTAAAAAAAAAATAATTAAACCATATTAACAAAAATAACTGTAAGCAAAAGAAAGCAGGTAAAATACCGTGTTTGATAATGAAAGAATGATCACACGCACACGGTTAATATAGGCCTGTTAATAATCTGTTCAAAGAATAATTAAAATAAAAGCAGTGACTGCTGCTGCTACAAAAGAATATGTGTTTTTTAAATCTTGAGCTCTTGAAAGCAGCAGGACTGTGGGTGCACGATCATCGCTTTTTGTCCAGTCTATTTCAAAGGGAACCGATCGCACCAGTTGTGCTTCCTCTAGGCACGGTTGCTTTGCGCAACTGGTGATCTTTTTAACAGTCGTGATCATCCTCTCGTTCTGTATTTTCCTGCTTTCTATTGCTCGCGCGAATAGTTATTTTTGTCAGTCGTGCTGCTTCTCGAGATTCTTCTAAGATCACATTTGCACGAATATTGGGCCATGCTTATTGTCGAACTCTGCATTTAAGAAAACTTTCATTTAAAAATGATTTCCAACCTGCCAAAGTGGCTAGTGGGAGTGTCTGTCTAACCCGCCAGAGCTGAAATCTACCCGCATTTGACGGGTTGGCGGGTGTTAATGTAAAGCCCTGAATGTTACCAAGATTTAGGTCATGTGAATGACACCTAAGCACTTTCTTCATATTGGTATGTTTCTCCGCTTGTGGGAAAAGTTATTTGTTATGACCTTTGCTTCATCATATGACTTTCTCATCCACACATATGGTTGTGTTTTTGTCGGTATAAAAAGTTGTGATGATATTAGAACTTCAACACATTGATGTATGGCAAAAAAAGTACAAAATATGGTAATTTACTGTGAAGTATTGACATTTCTTTCACTACCAAATTTTTAATAGTTAAATACTGGCAAATGCAGCTGCTGTCTTTTTATCGTAATTGTTTACAGATTTTGTTACAGTGTATAAAATACATGACTCCTAGAGTCCTCATGAAACCACATATTCAAGTTTGTGGGTGTGTTTGTGTGAGGCTGACACTGTGTTTTGTCTGCTGTGATCGATACTGAGTCAAGGGCACCTGAGCCATGTGTTTGAGGAAGAGCTGGTGTGTCGTTTGTCCCTTTCTGATCGGCTCGTGCGATAACATCCCAGTGACGCAGCGGCCCTGAAGGACATCTGCGTTTCATGCTCTAACTAGAGCAGACAACAACACAATCATCAACTCAACAATTGGGGAATTCCCACTGGATTATAATGAATTCTGGCTTTCTTCTCATTGAGCACAAACACAAAACTGTGTGTGTGTTTGTCTGTGTGTGTGTGTGTGTTACCTGTTGGTCCATCTATGCACTGAATGAATGAATATGAACGTCATTGGAAGAGATAAGACCATATTGAATGCTGCAGGATCTTTTCTCTTCACTGGCTTTATGTTTATTCAGTTTTGCTCATTGAGTATGTTTACATGGACACCAATAATCCAATTTTAATATGATTAAGACAATACTCTGATTAAGAGTCTACCATGTAAATTAAATTAATATGATTAAGGTCATAATCGAACTAAACAGAAATCGGATTAAGGGTGTTTTCACATCTGTAGTTCGCTTTATTTGGTCCGGATCTAGGGCAATAAATGATACATTGTAGCATTTTCTGCCGTCTTTGGCTCATTTTCACACCACACTGATTGCTTTGGTCTGAACCAGTTGAAAAGAACCAAAATGCATTCATGTGACAAAATCCACATCACTCATTGGCCAGATGTTGTTGAACATATTTCCTAAACTGCTTATCGATTGGTCAGAATTCTCGTGCGGAAAAATGCCAGTGGAACTCCCGCAAATAAACAAACACAATGTCGCTTTTCACTATGGAGGGACGACTGCGCTGGCTGATTGTATCCCTGCTCATAGTATCCTATATAGTTTGTATACATCACTTTAGACAAACTATACATTTCGAGAATGAAGCGCGGCTGCGGTTGGAAAACAATGTTTTAAGGCATTGCAAACGGCAAGGTGCATTGTACGTAACTTCAGGAGGCATGAATTAATTTAGCTAAACTGCAACATGGTCATCTTCCGGAAATATTACCAACGATCCATTAGGTAATCTTTCCCCCTTTCTCTCTCTCTCTTTTGGTAAAGCGCTGTCAACAAATACTTTTCCTCCACATTCTATAATGCACAGCGCATTGGCCTACGGCAGCTGGATTAGTCAAAAAAGGTGCAGTACTTTTAGCGGTTGGGTCTGTTTTAGTTCGGATCATGTTCTCACCACAAACGATTTACTCCAGGGTTCGTTTGAAAGCGTACCGAGACCACTTCTTCAAGAAGGTCTCAGTATGCTTTTTCGGTCCGCTTTTGATGCGCACTCGAGTACGATTGCTACATTCACACCTGCCCAAACGAATCGTATCAAAAGGGAAAACGAACTCTGGTGTGATTCAACCGAACTCAATAAGGCAGGTGTGAAAGCACCCTACATGTGGAGTATGCTGATTTCAGTCGCAGAATTGAAGTGCAGTACAGTAAACATTGCAATCAAACTTATACCGTCGTGTAGGATTTTTGCCACATTTTGCGACAGGATATTCTATATCAGATGTGCCCAAACTTTTTCGTATGAAGAGCCAAAAACCAAATGTAAGGTAAATATACGAAGCTAAATATACCAAACTATATTACTATAAAGGGCCATGAAAGTCCCCCGGTCTCAGCAGGGTGTTTTCACAACTCTAGTTTGAAAAAAGTAAGGAAAGTGAGTGAGTCCAGTTTTGTTTAGGTGGGAATGTCGAGTGGCGAAAGAGGGAAGGGTTTGCATGAAAAGGGGAGTTTTAGTACAGGCACGCGCTGATTTCACAGACACAGCAGTCATCAAATTATTTGCCTTAATCTGAATAAAACAATAATATGATTAAGGTGTTTACATGAATTACTTTTGAATGTTCCTTTCATGATCCTGTTTTACATGTTATAGCACATAATACAATTAACGTCATTGCCTCACCGCGCTATTCACTTTTCTTCTGGAGTTTTATGTAATTTCGGGTGTTTCATTATTAATTTGTCAACTTTAACTGCAGTTTGGCACTTTCACTTTTATTCAGGAACATTTTATGCATGCCCCTCGAGACAAACGAGATATTCGATGCAAGAACTGCTGGAAGAGTGTTGTTTTAATGGAATTTATGATACTGCATGTCGTATGGGAGGAAAAAATAAACACAACACTGACAACCCATGTTCTTCTTCCACTTGTTTTAATTACGATTGGCAACACAATGCGGCGTCTCTCTGAACACTGTAACGGATAAAAACTTTGAAGCTATCATGCATGTTAATAAAGTTGCATGGCATTCACAATAGAACGTGCTGATTGGTTCGAACCAAGTCTTTCTATTAAATTAAAGACGAAAACTCAAGACGTCACATTGTACCCCCCGATACAGACATCCAGTCTCCATGCGAAAATTTACACAAGGATCTCATAGTCGTGACACAGCTTCAGAATTTCCTTTCAAACTGGAAGAACGAATTTGCTTGAAATCACAAAAAAGGGAAACTTTTTTTTTTTTTGTTAACTATATGTCCTAATAGTGTTTTAGCAACGTGGGACATATATGTCACTGTCAACATCTCAAAAAATGTGTTTTGGTGTTTCGTGACCCTTTAAAGTCGCCTTCTTTTAATTTCTTAATTTATTTAATAACATTTCAAAATAAATAGAAAACATTACTTTAAATTGTATTATCTAACTTTATCATTTTTAAAATAAAAATCAAAAACATTATATGAAACTCCGGAGGAAATGTGGATATCGAGGTGATGCAATGATATTAATCGAATTATGTGCTATAACATGTAAAACGGGATCATGAAACATTCAAAAAGCAACTCATGTAAACATCTTAATCATATTGTCTTATTTAAATTAAGGCAAATCATCGATTACTGATGCCTATGTAAACGTAGTCATTGGCTGTTTCTCAATTCCAAGAATGCAGAGAACGGACTTGCGTTCTTGTGGAGACCGGTGTTGCCAGGTGTCCTCGGAAGAACGAGCTCGGGAGACTGCGAGAACAGAGAATGCGTCCTGTGAGAAATGAGATGCTGCGTTCTTCCTGATGGTCACGTGACCTTCACGCGTTTTTAATGGAAAATTATTTAAACATTTCAGCATTCATAACAATTTATTGTTTTTCCCCTTTTTAAAAAATATACTATAAATAAAAACATTATAAATATACATTGCACAATTTAAATAAAACTGATTTTAAATGAACTTCAGCAAACAAACACACCCTTAATGTGTTTATTCCTTTATTAAGATGTCCATGGTAATGTTTATATTCACTGTTTCATTTAGGCAAACTCCTGAGGTTATATCTCTTTCGTTATACTATATCTTCTAAAGTTATTCTTTAATAATAAATCTAAATAAATGATTTTAACTAAATCAATGACTTGTGGGACTTTTAGAGCAAGATCGGTGCTCAAGTCTGCTTCGGTGCGTCCTCGATATCAAGAACACATCCGGGAAGTTTCACGCATCCTCCATACTTGCGGTCTTGAGTATTGAAACTGAACTTTGGCAGCTGATGATGACGTTACACGAGGACGCAAGACCATTGAAGAACGCATATTGAGAAACAGCCATTGTCTTTAAAGAGATACAAAGATTTAAAGATGAAAACGACCTTATCATTTAATCTCTGTTATGTGTTTTTTTCATGTGGCGAATTTAACTGATTATTCCTTTTGCACTGAGCACTGAAATGTTGTTTTTAAACACAAAAGAAGATATTTTAAAGAAACGCTGGAACCCATCAACTTCCATTTTAAGAAAAAAGTCAATGGGTGCCAGCTTTCAGCCTTTTTCTAAATATCTTCCTTTGTGTTCAACAGAAGAAACAAATTTTAGTAGATATTAAAAGCAGGTCTATTACTGTTAACTAAAACCATAAAATGAATCATATTTGATATGTACAGTATAAATTTTTTGAAATTTAAAACAAAGTATTTTAATTCAGGCATCATGGTGGCACAGTGGGTAGCATGCTCGCCTCGTGAGATCGCCAGCGAGAAAGTCGCTGGTTCAAGCCTCGGCTGGGTCAGTTGGCATTTCTGTGTGGAGTTTGCATGTTTCCTCGTCTTGGCATGGGTTTCCCCCGGGTGTTCCGGTTTCCCCCACAAGACCAAAGACATCTGTGCATGCAGAAACAATCAGTTCACGCAGAATCCGCAGATTTTTAGCCCATCATAGTCTATATATTTACTTGTTTAAATTTATATCTGTTCAGTTTTTAAATGAATTTCAGCAACATTATATACTAATATGAAAATGTTTATATTATTTATTTACAATACAGTTTGTAAAGTAATATTTTCTGTCTTTTAGTATATATATATATATATATATATATATATATATATATATATATATA
>CAIGQZ010032248.1:3136053-3154882 GCA_903798205.1 Danio tinwini | reverse complement strand
AGAGAGAGAGAGAGAGAGAGAGAGAGAAAGAGAGAGAGAGTATAATCGCAATTTATTAGTTTAATAGTCAATTGATTATATTAGCTTGGCAGATATGCAATTTATATTAATAGTATATTATATATCAAACAACATACATTGCATATTGAATCTGGTTGAAAAATAACCCTAAAAAATGTATTATTGTACCAATGTTAAATGATAAACCAAACAGACATCAACAATAGACCAAATTAGGGTCTATATTCTTTATCTGCTTACTAAAAATAACAGACCAATGCATATGACAGACAGCACAATCTTACTAAAAACATGTATTTGCTGTAAACTAGGCTACATTATTTGCGCATTCGTTAAGACGTTGATATGATCTGTTTTATTTTTCCTTTTTTAATATTAGAATTTTTCTTTGAAATCTGTAATAGGCTACCACTATTGACCCTAATCGTTGGTAAAATAACCAGCCTTTTAGCAAAGCCTGATACTTTCCTGCAGGTTTGATGCAGACTAAACTAAAATGTCTGAGGCAAATTTTACTTATTAAATCCATATTGCGCCATATTTATTAATTTAATCAACTACTTTGACCACAATGAGCAGGCTTTAGTATTAGTATTAGTATTCCCATCGGAAGAATAAACTCAGTCAGAAAAAGGAGAGAACAGAAACTCATTGTGAGAAAGTTTTTACGGAGCCGCGCACGTTGCGTCTGCGCAGCTGGTGCGTGAAGGAAGCACTTGATGCATCACTGAGACACAGCGCTTGTGTGTGAAGAGCAGGTAGTAACCCTCTCTACTTCAGTGTTGGGAATGCGATCAGCTGCTCTAACACACACAGCGCAGCATGATTTAGAAACAGCTATGAACACCTTGTTGCAAGTCAAACGAGCCCATTTAATGCAAAACTAAATGCATTTCTCCACGGATTATTTAAACTAATAGGAAGAAATAATGGAGGAAGTTTTTCATGTTGTCATGAGTGCGACACGCAGTTTGATTGTAAATAAATAGAGAATGATTGACAGGTGTAGCGGAGGAAAGCGCTGAATTGAACATGAACTTAACCACTTAAATATTCATCTGCATACTTCACAATAAACTATAGAATGCCTTCAGAACATTTGGGATATAGTAGGCCTTCATGACAACTTTCTAGTAACTTATAATAGGCTACCTTGATGGCTTTCGTTGGCTTATAAATTACACAGAATATAGTGCCCATGCAAGATCGGATTTGGATCAGTACCAGCTGGCCGAGACCCGATTCAGCGAAAATATGCAGTATCAAACCAACATCCGATCCAAGTATCAGGATCGGTGCATCCCTAGACCAAATAAACATTACCAATAGTAACTTTAGAAAAGTACTTATTTATATTATAAAGGTTTTGATTATTTTAAAATGGAATATTGTACATTTGTTTGTAACGTCTAAAATATGTTATTAGAAATGTAATAAATATACATATAAATACAATATGTTGACAAAGGCAAGCATAAAATTTAGTGGTAGATCCTGGCCAGACACTTTATAAAAGTGTTTGTACGATGAAGACATAAAGTATGACCAGGCACATTTTATAGCCTTGCTCGTATAAAAGAGAAAGCCATCCATGCTGGAGGTGTTGTCATTAGCAGTTAGCATCAGTGCTCCCTCACGCTCAAAACCTTTATTTCTCCCTCGGTGACCTTTTCTGGGTTGACACATTTCCCTCAGCAGCATCTCTGTCCCCCGCAAACCATTTATTATCATCTCCTTCTAGATCTTTCATTACGAGCTCTGTAATCTAAACACTATTCTTTCTTCAGTTCCTGTGTATCTGCGAGTATCAGATCGATAGATTACAGGAAACTCCCTCAGTCAATTGTTCGTGCATTAGGGCTTTCTGAGGTCCTGGTGTTTATAAGAACATGGTTTGACTTCGTCTGCTTGATTATGATGGGATAGCATGAAGTAGTTCAGTGAGTCAAAGTCTGACTACTTCTGAAAAAAGGAGGAGTTTTTATTTGTTGGTTAATGTGTTTTTAAGGATAATCTTAGCAAGCCATTTAAAGATGTATTCATTTCCTCCAGGAAATTTTGCAAGTCCAATGGTTCTTGAGATAAAAAAAAAAAAAAAAAAACATTATGCTTTTTTTTGTCATGGATCGGTCCATTTTTCGGATCAGCCCAAAAGGAAAGGAAACAAATGTAATTTGCTTTCCATTTATTACCAAAACAGCACTGCAAAACACCTTTGGTTTAACAAACAGAACTCAGAAGCTGTAATTTTATTAAAAATAAAATAAAGAAATAATCAGCTGAATAAAAATAAATTGTGAGTTTTTCACAGAACTGAACATTTTACATTTACTACTGCTGATGCTGATAACGCTAAATGTAAATTCAAGAGTTCACACTTAGCTGATGATTGATTATAAAGCTTGTTTGGCATGATGTCCCGGGAGAGAGCCCTGAGCTCATGAGATTCTCGAGCCCGGGGCTCCCTCCCGTTGCAAGGCGAGAGGGGAGATCGAGCTCAGGTAGATCTCGAGAACTCCCCCATCGTAGTGATTGAAGAGCAGATAGTAGTTCTCTTTAACGAGATAGGTACTAGATAGGGAGCAAGTCTATAGTGTTGGTTAATCAATAACTTAGGTTGCATGTTTTTAATCGGTGGGAGGAAACCGGAGAACCCGGGGGAAACCCACGTAAGCACGGGGAGAACGTGCAAACTCCGCACAGAAATGCCCGCTGGTTGGTAAAGCCTAGAACCATTGACATTCTTGCTGTGAGGCAACAGCGCTAAGCGCTGGGCCACCGTGTCACCCATCTAGAAAAGAGGAGGAGTAGGGGTGGATGGGGGGATTCTTCAAAAGCGAAGATAGCAGTGATATGAAACCCGGGGTATTTATAGTAGCTTAGGGATCATATGATTGGTGTGTAGTGAATTGGATAATGTGGGTCCAGCCGCTAGCAACCATAAGCACGTGATCCTCTCGAAATTAGTTTATAAATAAACTTCACAAATCGAACATTATAATTTGTACAGCCCGTATTTATTTAGTCTCATTTTCAATAAATGGTTCAGTGGTTCACTCATAAAACTTAATGTTTCATTGCTAGATGGATCATTTTTGAAGAATTATTCAGTGGCATATTTTTGATGGCTGGTTGTCACCACCTTTTGGTTAAATAATGTAACTGCTGCATACAACTTTCATTTTTGAGCATCATATTAAATGCATATATTGGTTATTTTAATATTTACCTTTATGGTTCAGTGGTTTCATCTAAACTATGAACTGTTCTCCCAGTACTTCTGTGTTATTTGACTGTTTGTAACTTCATAACTAACTCAAAAGACTAAAGACTGAATCTCAATCTTGATTTTTGTGTTTTTTAAACATAGATTTGAATGCAGCAAATCAAAGGATTAATAAACATATGCAAATCACCATCATTTATCATTTATGTTGCATTGATGTTGAGATCCCGCGCTTTTAATGATTAATCGTACAGCTTACACTGAATGCATGAATGCAGGCTAAATAAGTAGTGACAGAAAACACCTTTAATAACCTAAGAACCCCACCACATCCCGAATAACCTACCATATCTTCATCCACCATCAATATATTTAACAGGAAAGCCTAAATGCTTTAATACTAATGTCATTTGAATGATGCGAGAGGTGATCTCTCTGCGATTATGACAAATTTAGGATTAATTTACCAGTGAAAAAAAGTACAAATTTGCGGGTCACGTAGGTTGTGATCCGTACGAATCACGGAACCACCATGATCTGTTACACCCCTACTTTCAAGGAAATGAATATGAAAGTTTTATTAAGGTTATTTAGATTCTATAGTTTGATATAAAAACAGTTAATGTCCTATTATAAACTTTGACAGTGATGTAGAATGTAAATGACCTTGTAAAAACATTTTAATGTATTTTTGTAAATGTGTGCCATTTTGCTCTGTAACCGTCTCAGGAAAATTCACTTTTCTTTTACCTCTTAGCTTGGTTTCTAAATCATATATTAGATCAAATGACTGAGGCTGAGCTATCAGTTAAATGTTGGTGACATTTATTTAGTCAATATATCGATTATAGTTAAATGCCTGTATACACAGTTATGGAAAAACAATGACACCACTTGACAGTTTTCAGTTTCTATGGATTTACAATATTTATTAGTTTTGGTTTTTGCTAAACTACTAAAACGTGATCCTGTTATTAGTTTCTATTTGTGATTTTGACGAGGGAAACATCTATCAAAAAATAAGAGGGTTGAGTGAGTTGAAGTCCTGTCACTCCTGGAAAAGGATGATCCCATTAGAGGTTTTTATTTGTGATTTGGCATCTTTTTAAGGGAAAATCTTAGCAGACCATTTTGAAGATTTGTAGTTGCTCAAAAGATGTTGAGATGGCAGCAGGGCGAATTGACTTTCTTTTAAAAAATAGCTTGAGTGAATTGAATCTCTGCTGCCAAATGACATTTAACTTAACTGAATCAACCTCTACTGGATGTTTTGTAGCATGACACTAAACCAGTTACTGCTGCGTGTGCCTTCACTATCATTACTAGCACAGTTCATAGTTAGGTTTATGGATTTGAGCACACCAGTAAAAATAATATGCATGTTTACATTGCTTGCATTGGCAGACTTTTGTACATATTTTAGTGGTACATGCTTAGTCTGGGAATTCATTCATTCATTCATTCATTTTCCTTTGGCTTAGTCCCTTTATTCATTAGCGGTCGCCACAGCGTAATGAACCGCCAACTTATCCAGCATAAGTTTTACACAGTGGATGCCCTTCCAGCTGCAAGCCAGTACTGGGAAACATCTATACATATTCATCCACACACACTCATACACTACGGCCAATTTAGTTTATACAGTTCACCTATAGCGCATGTGTTTGGACTGTGGAGGAAACTGGAGCACCCGGAGGAAAACCACACCAACACAGGGAGAACATGCAAACTCCACACAGAAATGCCAACTGGCCCAGCCAGGACTTGAACCAGCAACCTTCTTGCTGTGAGGCGACAGTGCTATCCACTGAGCAACCGTGTTGCCCATGTGGGAATTAAACTCATGGATTTATTTGATTTATTAGAATTGGGTTTGACCAAAATGGCTAAAATATTAGTTTTGCAAAAACAAATTCTAATAGTCACTATTTCTATTTTAAATTGGCAGGACATGTAATCAGTAGTTGACAGAATGAAATAAAAATAACAATTTTACTCAAATGCATAAATATAAATATAATTTTCAAGTAGTCTAATTTTCTAATTATCTATTAATATAACTAAAGAAATTGAACATTTTACAAATAATGTTTTGACACCCATATAATCAGTTTGATCTTTACACAAGAAACAAATGATCTTATAAACCATTTTACAAACCCTTTAGAACTTTGAACTTTTAAACACATTAGCTTCCACCTCAAACAACTTAGAAACATATAGGCCCAATCCCAATTCTACCCCTTAGCCCAGTGGTCACCAAACTTGTTCCTGGAGGGCCGGTGTTCTGCAGATTTTAGCTCCAACCCTAATCAAACACACCTGAACAAGCTAATCAAGGTCTTACTAGTTATACTTGAAACACCCAAGCAGGTGTGTTGAAGCAAGTTGGAGCTAAACCCTGCAGGGACACCGGCCCTCCAGGACCAAGATTGGTGACCCCTGCCTTAGCCCTTTGCCTTACCTCTACCCCTCGTTTTGCATGTTCACATGAAGGGGTAGGGGTTTCCCAATTCTCTTTAGCCTGAAGGGCTAAGGAGAAGGGCTAGATACCCCTTAAAATGGAGTTTTTTCTGGACCACACTCGAAACCAGGGGGTATACATTTCCCAGAATACACCAGCAGCATGGCTGCACACGGAAATCAGGAGATGCACAAATTTGTATTTTTTGTTATTATTATGTAGTTTTACAACGAACAAGCACATGTTTTAATACACTTATAATGGCATTCATGTTTTATTGTCATGCTTAAAAAAAACCCACTAAAATAAAAATTGCTAAATTTAGCTATCTATAATGCATAATAATAACTCCTGTAGAGCAATCCCACAACATACTTTCACATCTGACACTCGATGACACTCTAATACCCTGTCAAAAAGGTCTAGTGGCTGGGAATGAGATTTTACAGTTTACTTCTATAATGTTAATGTTGTTTTCGTGTGTTTAAATAGATGAATATGGCCACTGTGTAAATGCACAGTACAGTAACGATCTTATTGCCACATAATATCATTATGACAACATGATATCATTGCCTTCGGTAATTTCCTGAAGATAAACACCAAAAAATAATGCAACTGGAATAACTACAGCAGTCGCCATCGTCAATCTTATATGAAGCAAGAGATCGTGATGACATGATGACGTGTGCAGGTGCTGTAGTGCTGTCAGATTTCTTAGGGGTAAATTTTGAAGCCCTTTCCCTTCACACTCTATGTCAAGGGGAAGGGGTAGGGGTACAAAAATAGAACACCTTAGCGACCATTTAGAACACCTTAGAAACAAATTGGAAAACGCCTACCTTAGCAACCATCTAGAATACCTTGGAAACACCCTGCAAACCACTCTGAACACTTTAGCAACCACCTAGAACACATTAGAAACACCTTGGATACCACTCAGAACACCTTAACAACCACACAGAACACCCAATAAATACACTGGAAAACACTCACCTTAGCAACCATCTTTAATACCTTAGAAACACCCTGGAAAACACTCTAAACACTTTAGCAACCACCTAGAACACTGTAAAATACATTGGAAACCACTCAGAACACCTTAACAACCACACAGAACACCTTAGAAACACACAGGAAAACACTCACCTTAGCAACCATCTATAATACCTTAGAAACACCATGGAAAACACTCTGAACACCTTAGCAACAATATAAAATACTATAGAAACACCTTGAAAACCACTCTAAATACACCTTAACAACCACACAGAACACCCAAGAAACACACTGGAAAACACTCACCGTAGCAACCACCTAGAACACCTTAGAAACAACTTGGAAACCTCTCTGAACACCGTAGCAACCACACAGAACACATTAGAAACACAGAAAAACATTCACCTTAACAACCATGTAGGATACCTTAGAAACACCTTGAAAACCACTTAGAACACCTTAACAACCACACAGAACACCTTAGAAACACACTGGAAAACACTCACCTTAGCAACCATATATATATAATACCTTAGAAGCACCCTGGAAACCACTCTGAACACTTTAGCAACCACATAGAACATCTTAGAAACACATTGGAAACCACTCGGAACACTTTATGAACCACATGTAGAACACCTTAGAAACACATTGGAAACCACTCTGAGCACCTTAGCAACCACTTAGAACACCTTAGGAACACATTGGAAAACACCCACCTCACCAACCATCTAGAATACCTTACAAACACTCAGAAAACCACTCTAAACACTTTAGCAACCACCTAGAACACCAAGCACCTTGGAAACCACTCAGAACACCTTAACAACCACTTAGAAACACATTGGAAACCACTTGGAACACTTTAGCAACCACATATGTGCTTATACCATATGTGCTTATGCTATATCTTACAGAACATGGTAAGTTTACTCTCTTGGAAAAGGAAAACAGTGGTTTAACCGCATTAGATGACAGTTGTGGATGTGTGGAGAAGTGTGTTTTCTGTTGCCGGTGATGTGACTCACTCTTCTGCTAATCTTTCTGTCCTTGTCATTCAAATGTAGCTGACATTTCACATTGACATTTTCTTTTTCCTTGTTATCATTAAATGACAAATGAGCATGTTGCCGGGCTGATGGAGGAGATAGACGGCGAGAGGGTCGTGTTGTTACTGCCTTCTCTGAAACAGCAGTAATAGAGAGTGTAAATCTCGGAAATCTTGCACCTCTATTTGTGGGTGTTTGTAGGCGTACTTTGTACTGAATGACGTTACGATTGCATTTATGCATGCCATTACTTATCGAATGTCTTAGTCAATGTTTTTTTTAGTGCTATATACTCCATTCATGTACATTAAGATGTAGGTGCTAAAAGCCCTAAAGCTTTCAGTGTGCAAATGTGCATGTGTGTGTTGAAGTGTGTGCGTAGGTGTGTGTGTGTGTTTGCTTATGTAGCTTTCCATTATCTTTCATCTAAACTCTGAAACATGTGCAAGTATTTTGAATGCGTTTCTCTTTTACTTTTTGATGCATTGATGAGTATGTTTACATGGACCAACTTAATATGATTATAATGGAATTTTGGCATGTCCAATTAAACTTTACCTCATGTAAATTAGGGCTGCTCGATTATGGGAAAAATCATAATCATGATTATTTTGGTCATAATTGTAATCACGATTATTCAAAACAATTATCAGTTGAAGTTAAAATGATTAGCCCTCCTTTAAATTTTTTATTTTTTTTTTTATAAATATTTCCTAAATTATGTTTCAAGAGTTCACACTTAGCTAATAATTGAAAATAAAGCTTGTTTGGCTTGCTTTCCCAGGAGAGAGCCCTGAGCTTATGAGATCCTCGAGCCCTGGGCTCCCTCCCATTGCAGGGCGAGAGGGGAGTTTGAGCTCAGGTAGATCTCGATGGCTCCCCCCTTGCTTATTTGTAGCTAAGTGTCTATATGGATTGTTGAAAAGAGGACTCACAGCTTGGCTATGGTATAAAATTATGAAATATGGTAGAAAACCCACACGAGCACAGTAAAGAACAAGCAAAACGCTGCGCAGAAATGGCGCCTGGTTTAGAAGGGAATTAAACCAGAGAAATTCTTGCTGTGAGGCAACAGTGCTAGTCACTAGGCACCATGTCAGCTGTTTAAAAAGGAGAGAAAGTAGGGTTGGGTGGGGGGGTGTCGGTTCTTTAAGACGGAAGATATTGCAATAAGAATGCTCTGGTTATTTATAGTGAGTTAGGAATCAACTGATTGGATAATCCAACCGATGGATAGTCATGAGCTGATGCTGGAACAGCTGAGAACAATCATAAACACGTGATCCTCTCAAAATTTGTTTATAAATAAATGTCACTTAACAGATTCAGAAATTTTGCGCAGTATTTCCTATAGTATATTTTTTTCTGGAGAAAGTCTCATTTGTTTTTATTTTGGCTAGAATAAAAGCAGGTTTAAATATTTTGAAACCTATTTTAAGGTCAATATTATTAGCCCCCTTAAGCAATATATATTTTTGATTGTCTGCAGAAGAAACTACTGTTATACAATGACTTGCATAATTACCCTAATTAAGCCTTTGAATCACACTTTGAATCTGAATGCTTGTATTTTAAAAATATCTAGTAAATTATTATGTGCTTTCATCATAGGAAAGATAAAATAAATCAGTTATTAGAAATGAGTTATTAAATCTATTATGTTTAGAAATGGGTTGAAGAAACATCTTTCCATTAAACAGAAATTAGGGGGAAAAGGGTCACTAATAACTCAGGAGGGCTAATAATTCTGACTTTAACTATATATATACAGATATTTTCCTCCCTGTAAATAAGGAAAGGGAAGTAAATGCAATAGAATAAAAATATGAAACAAACTATGCTTTAAGTATCTTCACTGTAAGAAAAAACTTTAGCTACAAAAGTCCATCAGTCAAGAGCAGTGAGTGATTTTGTCCTTTTGTTGTTTAATTAATGATTAAAACAGTCGGCAGGAATATTACGCGCTGTCACTTTAAGAGCACTTCGGTTATGTTTAATGTCTGATTAAGGTTTCATTTTCACATGTCTTGATTTTCAACTCGTTTGTTTATTACACAAATGTGGGTTAATATGAATAATCACTAAACACCGCGTTTTGACACCTATTTGACCACTACAACGCTCGCATTAAGATGACTTTAGGTGTGTGTGCTCTGCTCGTCTCTGAGGCTGAGCGCACACACACACAACATCATGTGCAGTGTTGCCAACTATTTCCAATGAAAAGTAGCTAAAGCCTGCCTGAAAAGTAGCTAAATGTTGCCAGATGACGTCACACACTAATTTGCATATCAGTGACGCCATCATGTAGTCTCTGACAGGCATAAGCCTGTCTCATGCAAAAAGGAAAATAATACTGTTTTCATAAACCTTATTTTTTTGTTGGCCAAATTTCATATTTACAAGAGCAAGTTTTGTAAATGTAAACCTTTTTTTTCTAAATTTAAAATTGAAATGAAAATATATTTTGAGTCTATTGAGGGATCAAAAACTTAAAGGCAAAACGAACAAGAACTTTGATGAAGGTCTTGGCACTTATCTTGGACTAAATGACTGAAAACTTCTGGATTGTTGTTGTTTGTTTGATTGACATTTGTTGTTAATGCTTTTCAAGCATTCAAAAAAAAAAAAAAGCCAGTCATATCTCTACTCTCTGAGGCGCCATGCATTTTATTATAATAAAACATTACATCCAGATGCACAATAAATAGGTTATTATTTTTTTTTTTTTTAAGTTCCTAGGTTTTGCAGGTTGCAATGTCCTGAATTTTCTTAAGCCAAATGTAATCGTTTGTTTTTTGGTGCAATTTGGAATTTCCCCAACCAATTGCAGAGCCTGGGGGACCAGAGTAAGTGCTGTGACTTGGCCCCCGCCCTGGTCCCAATAAATAGGTTCTTCTTAACGTATTACTTTGCGTGATGACGTCATTGCATAATCGCAACTCAAAACTACATCTTTATGTATACAAAATAATTGTTTTCTGAAATTGACTGGCCATCTCAGCAAAAACATTATTTGAAATGTGTCCATTTAGATTTGGATGAAAAATAGAGTTGACTCTTTGTAAAAGTAATACAAACACTTTTTGATAAGAATTTTTTTTTTTTTTAAATATAACACAGATAATGAACAGTTTATTCTTTTAAACAGTCACAGCTTGTACTTACTTTTTTAACTTGTGAAATTAACACATTTGTGAAAGTGACAAGTTATAGCACCATTGGAATTTATTGCCACCTAAATTACCAACAATTATACATGTTAACAAATATTAGTAAATTAACTGTTATGAAAAACAATCTGAGCTAGCAATTTACTCTACTGAGTGAAGCCTGCAGCCACTGCTCTTTTGAGTCCCTTCGCTAAAAGTAGACAAATGAATGTAAAAAATTGCTAAACTTGTTGCTAGGTGCTTAAAAAAAAAAAGAAAAAAGAAGTTGCTAGGGTAGTATGAAAAGTTGCTAAATCTAGCAACAAAATTGCTAAGTTGGCAACAGTGATCATGCGATCTCTTTCACGCTTTTAAAAACATGAATGATTCAAATGTATGTGAATGAACGATGTGCATCCTTTGCTGCAAAAGGTACATTACAGTACACGCTTAGTCATTTTACGTGAAACTGAGCTTTGCAGAGCAACAAATGTGTACAACTGTAAGGGGGCAGTATATGATGCAATAATCGTTTCATCTTGATTCATTCTTTCATAATTGTTAAAAGCCAAAATCGAAATCCAAGCTGAATTATTGCACAGCCCTAATGTAAATACAATAGTTCAATAGGAAAGCGACTTCATGCAAAGGTCAAACTTACCATGAAAAACATTGTTTTAAGCAAAATAGCTAAATGTTTTTTTTTTTTGTAGGCATAGATTTTACAGTACTGTAAAACTATTTAAAATTTCTCTTTCAGTGTTTTCAAACAATTATATTTGATTTACCAAAGTCACACAAGTGGCCATTTCACATCCGTCACATTCATAATGAAGAGATGTCACATCTATAACCAAGCTTTTTCCTCATAAATGCAAAGATGTAAAACGTTAATTTCAAGAGTTCTCACTTAGATAATGCTCAACTATGTTAGCTGGTTTGGCAGGCTTTTCCGGGAGAGAACCCTGAGCTCGGAGATAGATGAGTCCAAGGTTCCCGTCTGGTCAAAGAGCATTAGGAGGGATACGAGATCAGGTGTTTCTCGAGTGCCCCCGTTTGTACTTTGGCTAATATGTTTTTTCTGATCAATTAAGTATGCGTTAAGTGCTTGTGACTGTATTACGAGTCACTTATGTATATGTTTTTAGACTGTGGAAGGAAACCGGAGGACCCAGAGAAAACCCACGCAAACATGTGGAGAACATGCAAACTCCACGCAGGGAGTGCCGACTGGCTCGATTAGAACTTGAAGCTGTGGCCCTCATGCTGCAAGGCAGCAGTGGTAGCCACTGAGCCACCGTGTTGCCCGGTCATGAGAAGGGAAAAGGGAAGGATGGATAGAGGAGGGGGTGGGGTGGTGGTGGTATGGAATTAAGTTTAGGTAGGATATTTATAGTAGTTTTAGAATGATCTGATAGGCTAGCTAATGATTATCGATGAGGATCAGCTGTAGTCGATCACATCCTATGCTCCTCTCAAAATTAGTTTGTGAAACTTCACAATGTTTGTTCTATAGTGAGCCGACTCGTATCCTTTTAGTTAGCATTGTTTCTTTTGGGTTGTGCAATTTAATTAACAGACTTTTTACAAAGTATGTTGTATACTCTAAACTTGCTAAGTTTTTGGTCACATCCATAACTCATCTTTATTTTCCTCATTTAAAATATAAAATATGTTTACAGATTGATATTTTTTTCATTCCATAAGTCTGTGGTTATTTATTTTTTTGTGAAATATAATGTTAACAAATACTTTCTATGTACATTTATGTTTTGAGATTTTACGGCAAATGTCACATCCATAATGCTGGAATTGTTCACAAATAATTGCAGTAAGCATAATCGTATTAACATGTTCACCTTAATTGCATTATTTCAATTCTGTGCGAGGTGCGCATGCATGTGTGGGTGAGGGTGGAAGGGAAAACTCTTTTGGACTCATTCGGTGACCAAGTTCACACTGCTCCACAAAGGGTTTTTGTGACATTCTGAAACTTTCCCTCCACTCCGAATCACTGAACTCTGTTGAAAACTCACTCACACCAGTTTCTGCTTCCTCATTCACAAAAGGTGTGCAGAACATGACTGAAGCACAGACAAACTCAGCTGAAAAAAAGGGTATCAAAACAGCACAGAATACAACAATAGAGAAGTGTTTTCCATTAGATGGAAATAAATTACAACACTGTTCAGTAACACCTACTCTAATGTGTACTCTAATAATCAAATGGGAAATAATACTGTTTAGCCTTCATTGTATAAATAATTTAATAAATACATCTTAATTACAATCAGTTACAAATTTCATGTGCCTGAATACTTTAATCTCTTGTGCTTGAATGCTTACACAGTCACAGGCCTTAGAAACACCTGCAAATCATGCAACATTCACTCCATTATGATAAACTCTTCAATTACTTAACATCTTCTGTCTTCTGAACGTATAAACTCAACATTGCACTTTCTGCAATGTGACTATTGCAGATATCTATAGTGCACATTGCGATATCGATCCTGAAGCAATATTTTGTGCAGCCCTAAATAATATGAATAATGAAAATTGCAGGTAAATGGGATTAAGAGCTTTGCTACCGACAGCTAAACGTTATATTGTGATTAAGCCTTAACTCTTAGTCCCAAATTGTTGCATTATTCGTTCTCATGTAAAGATAGTCAATACTCCCAAAAGTTCTGATCACCATTTATAACAATTGAACGAACGGAATAAATTCAGGACGTTTGTTGCATATCAGGATGTCCTAATGCAATGAAAAGAACTACTGTGTACAGAAGTGAAAGAAGTTTGCTTTCTAAAGTTAGGCCCAATCCCAATTCTAATTTTGTATCCCTATTCCTTCCCCTTGGCCCTTAAAACCAAGGGTGAAGGGTAAGAGCTTCAAAATTTACCCCTAAGAATTGGGACAGCACTACAGCACCTGTACACGTCATCATATGTCATCACGATCTCTTGCTTCATATGAGATCAGACAATCGCGACTGCTGTAGTTATTCCAGTTGTGTTATTGTTTGGTGTTTATCTTCAGGAAATCACTGAAGGCATATATTATGTTATCATAACGATATAATGTGGCAATAAGATCATAACTGTACTGTGCATTTACACTGTGGCCATATTCATTGATGTAAACACACCAAAACATTTCTGACAGGGTATTTGAGCAACATCGAGTGTCAGAATGTTGTGGGCTATACAGGAGTTATTATTAGGGATTATAGATTGAGAAATTTAGCAGTTTTTATTTTAGCAGTTTTTTTTAAAGCATGACGGTAAAACACAAATGCGGTTATGAATATATTAGAACATGTGCTTGTTTGCTGTAAAAATTCGTAATAATGACAAAAAAAAAAAAACTAATTTGTGGATGTCCTTACTTTCGGGTGCAGCTATAGACTAATTACCATGCTTGTAATTATTCAGGATGCGCACGCAGGGAGGTGTCAGAAAAAAAACGAGAGCACTAACATTTACAGTAAGGAAATGACATCCGATGCGGTTCAGAGTTTGTTGTTGTCTTAGAAATAAGATATATTGATTATATATTACATATATTATTTACATAATGCTTTCAGCGTATTATAACAGCTTGTCACCAAGTGATAAGCACAGTGATTCAGCAAATTAAAGTTAAAGTGAGCGGCGTTCGTCTGACAGGTGCATTTGCGATAGCACTCTCCCAAATGGATATTGGATAAGACGAAATGACCAAGCGTCCAGCCTGAAATATACAATCTCATTGAAGCTCCAAGGGATTTTACAAGCGAGAAGTTAAAGGCCTACAAGTGTTTGGATGCCAACAATTGTGTTCTGTGTGGTCATGTGCAAGAAATAATGCTCCATGATTACCAGATTCAAAACTATGTAGTGCTAAAAACCGAGGTTCTGCAGAGTCAAAGACAAGGAAAAAAAGACCCAGCTAACGTTATACAAGGCCTGTGTAATCATCAACAAGCAGAATAATTGCATTCTGACAGCGAACTACACCTGTATGGCAGGCCCAGGGTATGTGAATTTACACATAAAAGTAAAGTTGGTTTTATATTCGCACATTCAGACTTTCTCCTTAATAATATAATTTCATAAAAGTATTATTTGCAACTCTAAATAGACAAATCATATTAGCAGCCGATGACTATCAGAGTACAACATTGTTTACAGTCAAATAAACAGTGTTAATTTTGTTTTTAAGTCACACTATTTCAGGCCGAATACTCAAAGTGCTGTGGTAAACAATATAGGAAGTTTGTCACAAGTTGTCACTGAATAAATGTGTGAATATAAAACCAAGTTTAATAACTTTCACGTTTCATTCTTAGCATTCAGTGTCCGCAGTTTAACCATATGTAACTGTTTTGCCAAAATCATTGCTGCAATCAAAAACGAGTAATGTATATGATTCAGCATAGCGTGAACTTATCTGATATAACATGAGAACTGCAGAGTCCAGCATTTCTAATTAGGTCGTCACTTCATTCAGCTCCTTTTTAGCCAAAGACGTCTGCAGTCGGCATTAAAAGCAGTGTGGTGTCTGGTTTTCTATTTTTGGACTCGAATTTGGCATCCTACCGCAAAACACGACAGGTTTGCTATTGCAGCTGGTCTTTTTTTGCAACCGGGGACCCGTGTGACGTCATGTGTGACGTAGGTTGGTAATTCGTCTATACGGCCATTGTGGCTGGTGTATTCTGGAAAATTTTCTTACCCCTTGGTTTCGAGTGTGGTCATGAAAAGTCTTCGTTCGAAGGGCTGTCTATCCCGTGCCCTTAGCCCTATGCCTTCAAGCTAAAGAGAATTGGGACACCCCTACCCCTTCACGGGAACGTGCAAAACGAGGGGTAAGGGGAAGGGCTAAGGGGTTTAGCATTTATGAATGAATGAATAAATACATGTACAGCATTTACATTCATATTTCAACATTTACTAATGCATTATTAAAATCTAAAGTTTGTTAAATTAGTTAATGAGAAATTGAACAATGAATGACAATTATGAACAAATACTGTAATAAATGTTGTATTAGATGTTTGTTTGTTAGTAAATACATTAACATTAGCCAATAGAATCCTATTGTTCACATATTGTTACCAACTATTTAATTAACTGATTCAATGTCATTTTTAATCACCAGAATTTTGTCAAGATTAAAATTCTTGTATAACGATAAAACATGTTTAGTTTTTGCTGAAGGTCAATGGGGATTGAAAAAATACATTCAGTAACATAAATTTCAATCTGTTCCTCACAGATTCATGTGATTTACAATGCAGACGCTTATGCCAATGTCAAGATTATTTATGTACAGTAGAGTGATTAAATTGATGACAGAAGTTTCATTCTAGGCCTCACCGCCCCTTTAAATCCACATGACAAGCCTCAAAGTTGCAACGCTAAAGCCTGAGCTCATTGACATCTGTGTTTGTATAGCAGTGTACAGAGTGTTTCCGGCCTAAGACAGCGTTTTCTTACCTTCTGCTCCCGATCCATCTCTGTTCTGCTGAATCTCATTGTGTTAAGAGCTTTAGGAGCTGCAGGCTGATATACAGCTCTGATCGCTTCATTCGGGTTTGGCCCAGTTAGCAAGTGTTGATGCTGCTTAGGGAGGCACTTCTGTCAGAACCGGCCTTTCTTTATCATTCGGCTCCTTAAACATCCACTCTTACCTGCCAACAGACGAGTGGACGCTGCCAGAAAGAGAGAGAAAGAGAGAGTAAGAGAGAGAGAAACACTGGATGAGTCTCCAAGGGTAGTGATTAAAGTCCAGATCAATCCAACTTCAGCTGGTTTACTTTCTTAAAGCCATAGTTCACACACCACAGTAAAGATTCTGTTATTGTGTTCTCATCCCAGAGCCATGATGTTTTCAATCTCTTTTGATTCAAATGTGTTTTTAAATAATAACCTGGTCACTTTTATAATGAGTATAATTTTATTGAATAAAGACTTGGCCATTTGAGGTTAATGATAAAAGTAATACTGTACATTGAACTTATGTAACGTGGTGTAAAATAGTGTTTGCCCCTGACTTATTGCTTCAGTGTTTCAGCTTATCAAACTAATTTGAATATTAGTCAAATATGACCCAAGTAAACACATCATGTAGTTTTTAAATAAAGGTTTTTATTAAAAGAAAACAAAATACAAAATTGCAGGCCTCAATTGCCTCAGTTAAGGGAAGTGTTCATGACTTCCCCATAAGAAAATAACAAGGTGGCTCAAAATATACCCTCTAATGTGGCTGAATTACAATTCTGCAAAGATGATCGGGCCAAAAATTCTCCACAGCGCTGTAACAGACTCATAGCAAGTTATCGAAACCGCTTGATTGCATTTATTGCTGCTAAGGGTGGCCAAAGCTGTTGTTAGGTTTAGGGGCAAACACTTTGTCACACAGGGCTATGCAAGTTTGTATTTTGTTTTCCCTTTCAAAACTGCATGATGTGTTAACTTAACGTGATATTTTTGTCTCTTTTTTTATTTGTTTGATGATAGGAAACATTAAAGTGTGTCAAACTTGCAAATAAGAAATCAGTACGGGGGCAAACACTTTTTCACACCAGTTTGTCATTGTGTTAAAAATGCAACAATTTTATGTTTACCAGCTCTCAGAAAGCATGAACACATTACTAACCATTTTAAAATACAGGTTCCCTCTTGAGTATACTGTATTACATACTCCATTATTTATTGCATTGTGAGATGTATGTATATATTGCATTATTGCATATGTCATTAAAGGCTATTTCTTTTCTCTTTTACATTGTCTACTCTACTGGGCAGTTGGGCTTTCTCTTTAGTTAAGTTTAATTTAGTTTCGTTTGACCTTTTTCTTTTCTTTGTATAATTTTAATCTTGACAATTGTTTTTACCCTTTAGTTTAATTTTGTTTTTGAACTTTTATTTTTATTTCTGTCATTTAACTAAAATTCGTTTTAAATAAAATTTTATTGCGACTTTGTCAGCTGAATAGTTGGGGAAATTTTTTTTAATTTCTATTCTATTCTATTCTATTCTATTCTATTCTATTCTATTCTATTCTATTCTATTCTATTCTGTTCTGTTCTGTTCTATAGTTTATTCTGTTCTGTTCTATTCTATTTTATTCTGTTCCTACTTTTCTATTTTATTATACTCGTTATTTTATTCTGTTCTATTCTATTCTGTTCATGTTCTATTCTATTCTATTCTATTCTATTCTATTCTATTCTATTCTATTCTAATCTATTCTATTCTATTCTATTCTATTCTATTCTATTCTGTTCTTATTCTATTCTGTTCTGTTTTATATTTTATTCTGTTCTATTCTATTCTGTTCTTCTGTCTATTCTATTCTATCCTATTCTATTCTATTCTATTATATATTTTATTCTGTTCTATATTCAATCTTATTCTATTCTATTGTTTATTCTATTCTATTTTATTCTGTTTTCATTCTGTTCTGTTCTATTCTATTCTGTACTATTCTATTCTATTCTATTATATTCTATTCTATGCTATTCAATATTTTATTCAGTTCCATGTTCTATTTTATTTTATTCTATTTCTGTTCTTATTCTATTATATTCTATTCTGTTTTATATTTTATTCTGTTCTGTTCTAAATTCTATTCTGTTCTTAATTTATTCTATTCTATTCTATTATGTTGTTATTTTATTCTGTTCTATATTTTATTCAGTTCTGTTCTAAATTCTATTCTATTCTATTCTATTGGCCTTATTCTTCACGCATGAGCGGGCGCAGCCATTAGAATCTTTTTGGCTCGAGACTTCCGATCTCATTCACTCCCATAAATGTTTAGACATTAAAAACAGCTCGCTATGCTACCAAACTAGCTACCAAAAAAGAAAGAGGATTGAGCTTTCAGAGGAATCTCTCTCTCTCTCTCTCTCTCTCTCTCTCTCTC
>CAIGQZ010032248.1:3114308-3128985 GCA_903798205.1 Danio tinwini | reverse complement strand
ACACACACACACACACACACACACACACACACACACACACACACACAAACTACACTTAGTTCAGTAGCGCAGATATAAATAGCACACACTCGCTGCAACTCTGGGCGTCTCTTCAAGGTTATGACAGCTCATGTTGGACCAGTCATCTGCATATTTTATGCCTTGTCCTCTGAGTATCTTTTTCTTTTTTAATCCTTTAATTTTTCTGTGAAACCAGCTGTATGTGTGTGTGTGTGTGTTTATGTGCCTGTGTGTGTATGTGAGAGAGTATTTGGACACCTGGACTGTTGTGTGCTTTGCGTAGGAGACAGAAATAGACAAAGCTGAGACAAAGAAAAAGGTTTAGGAGAGCTGCTGAATGCACACTGTTCTCTAAAAGAGTATGAACTAGATTGAATGGTCCTAAAGTAAAAATATCAGCGTTTGCAGGAAGAATACTGTTAAGCATAGTGTCTAAGTTAGGGATGCGCGTGTGTGATAAATAAATACAGTGTTTTAACTAGAGCATGATGCGGAACAAATACCTATATGGATTAACCTGTTTGTGATGAGTTTATTATTTTATGTATGTTTAAAGTGGACCTATTATGCCCCTTTTTACAAGATTAAAAATAAGTCTCTGTCTCTAGAGTGTGTATGTGATACCACACAAATAATGGTTTATAACTCTTTGAAACTGACCCTTTTAGGCTTTGGTCCTAATTGTGTCGTTTTGGTGACTGTCACTTTAAATTCAAATTAGATTGTGCTCTTTTTAAAAGAGGGCAAAGCTACAAATGCCTGTGTGTCAGCATAGTGGCTGATTAAAAAACAAGACTAACGTCCAATGCTAATGAGAGAGAGATTGTTTCTAATGGGCGGGGCTTTCCCCCTCTGATGACACGTACAAAGGGAGAATGTCAATGAAATTGTTTCTGCCTACAGTTTTTAATCAAGTGTGATTATAAAAGATAAAATTAATACCTTTTTACCATTATAAGCTGGTTATATTCTAGAGCTGTGAACCTACACTGGTCTCACGGTTCGGTTCGGTTACGATTATCATGCCATCGATTCGGTTCAATTCGATATCTCGGTGCATCACGGTGCATTGACGATGCTTTCCATACACAGTTTTATATTTTCTTCACAGCACAGCAATTTTTGTATTAAAATGTATAAATATATTTATATACTATTTGTAATACAATTTTGTCCTTTAATACAAACAGTCATATTTATAAACTGTACCTTTAAACAACATAAGCATTTATAGCAAATAATATAAACAAATATGAATATCCCGCTTGCTTTCTGATCCTTGTCTATCAAGTTCTCTTACACCCCTATGATTGGTCACCCGCTCAACAGAAAGGACTGCGACTATATACATGTCAACTTTCACTAACCCTAACCCCAACCCATAAGCCCAACCTAACAGTCTACTTATAATTTAATGAGAATTAGTTGGCATGTAGATGCAATGTAACTTAAATTCAACAAACGGACCATTAAAATAAAGTGTGATCATTAAAAACTTTTACACTTTAAGCATCTGTGAAATTCACCAGCAATTTAGAACATTTTCTATATGATTATTTTTCATTGTACAATTTTAGTGTAAGATTGTGTAAAGTCATTTAACAGTGAACCAGTGGGCACAAAAGTCTTAGCATCCTATAAACCAGCACAATTGTGTAGCAGAGCGCAAATCTTGAATAAATTGTACAGTATGTTTTATTATTTTTTTTTAACTGTAAAGTCTTGTTGGATTATGCAATTGTATCTTAATATCATTTTACCCCTGTATTTGTACACCAAATATTTTACTCCATTAAGCTGATTTGTTTAGCAGTTTTTGAAAAGCAAAACATGTCCAAATTGAACATGCATTAGCTTGTCAGAAATCAGATGGAAGTGACACATGAATCCTAAGGCCATTGCATCACACATTGCTGTCATATTATTGTGAAGTTTATTGCAACCTATCTCATGAATAGAAGCTTAAATAGTAGTATGTTTATGGATAAATGGATAACACTTTATTTTAAGTCACAATTCATGCTATTAACTACTGGTTTATTACCATTATTAAGATATTTACTGTTTTAGTATTTTTAAAGTATGATCTTATTTTAAATCACTTATCCCAGTGGTTCTCAAACTGTGGTACATGTACCACTAGTGGTACACAGGCTTCCTTCTAGTGGTACGCGGAGGAATCGATGAATAATTAAAGTAAAAAAATTAACACACTTTTAACGCATACTTTTGATGCATACGATAACACAGATGTGATCAGTAAATTTAATAATTGCATACTTAAGCCTGGTTTATACTTCTGCATCAAGGGATCACCGTAACCCACGGCGTATGCCTTGCACGTAGCCGTGCATTTATACTTCTGCGCGCTGTTTCTGTTTCTCTGCAATACACTTCCGAAACGCTAGCTGGCAGTAGGTGTTTATGTTTCTCTGTGTCGAGTTTCTTCGCTGGTGTTTTGTTTTTTTCTGAACACTTCCTTAATGTACAAGTGGCTCAAATTCACTTATTTTGAGGCGGGAACCGGCGGACGTGCAACAACTTTAATCATAAGCTAAACACAAAACAACAGTCTCCATCCGGAGCTCCTTCACAAGGTTCCACACTTGTAAACACTCACTGCGTCAGGTGCGCTGCTTTCACCTCCGCCCACACTCGTCAGCGCTACCAAGCCGACTAATCTCAGAGCTTGCGATACGTGTACGCGATACATTTTTTGAGAGGTGCGCATCAACGTTGCCGACTGTTATGGCGAGGGGCTATGCGTCCATACGTAGGTTGCGCAGTAACATACGCGGGCGCTTGACGCAGAAGTATAAATCGGCCTTTACTCATCATAGGTAAACACCAGTCACACATAATTGCAATTTAGAAATCAGATCTCATATTCTCCATTTCTCAATCCTATTGAGGAATTTTTTTCTACCTGGGGGTGGAAAGTGTATGACCCAAATCCACACTTTTTTTTTTTTTTAACTGTAACACGGTGTACACTGTTTTTGTGGAAAAAATACAGTAAAATATTTTTACCATGTATTTGTGTGTTTTATATAAAAATAATATTCTGAAAAATTTTACAATGCACTTATGTAGGCCTGTGTACAGTCTGTAGTAAGTGTAACACTGAAAAAAAGGGCTTACGGTAAGTCATTATGATAAATGGAGGAAAAGTGGTCATAGTGTTTTACATTAAGCACATCAGTGATCAACTGCTTCTTATAAATGTCTATTTATGTGATGGTTTGTGTGTGTCATTTGAAAACAAAACACTATTTTGTAAAGAAATCACATTGTTTTGAATGTAAAGTTGCATTTTGCAGGAGAATTGAAGGGTTTTGCCCAATGTGTGTGTGCTTTATGATTCGTGTGTAGAGTTCTGACAATATGAGACATGCTTCCAGAAAATGTGTGTAAACAATTGGGAAAAACTGTAATACTTTACATTTAAGTACAGCAAATTTCTTTTTGCGTTTTAAAGAACAGCAGCATTTTTTATTAACTTTTAGAAGCACATTTATTTTAAACATTATTCTTTTTTTTTTTTACCTGTAAGCACAGTTAATGTTCAAACTATTTATAATGTTTAAAATGGCTGACAATAATAAATATTCTTAATAATAGGATTTAATCTGCCTGGTTTTTGAACAGTGAAGAGCTGCAGCTGTCTAATTAGGCCTGCTACACTATACTGTATTTTGATCAGAATCAGAATCAGAATCAGAATCAGTTTTATTGCCAAGTGTGCTTCACACACACAAGGAATTTGTTTTGGCAACAGAAGCTTTCAGTGTACATAAAGTGACGAGTGACAACACAAAATTAAATACAAGAAAAGAAAAGGCAATAAACATTAAACATTAAACAGAGATGCAGTTAGTCAAAAAGATCTGGATGTTGAGTTGTATGTACAGATATGCTGTAAATATACAGGTTATAAGGTGCTGTGTACAAGTGCGTATGAGAAAGTATTGCACATTTATTGCACAGTAGGGGAATATTTAACTGTTCATGAGGTAGATGGCCTGAGGAAAGAAACTTTTCCTGTGTCTATCTGTTTTTGTGCTTGGTGCTCTGTAGCGCCGACCAGACGGTAACAGTTCGAACAGGTAGTGTGCTGGGTGTAAGGCGTCCAGAGTGATTTTACGAGCCCTTTTACTCACTCTGGAAGAGTACAGTTCTTGAAGTGTGGGAAGGGTAGTGCCAGTGATTCGTTCAGCAGTCCGGACTATTCGCTGTAGTCTACGGAGGTCGGTTTTGGCAGCTGAGCTGAACCACACGGTGATTGAAGTGCAGAGAATGGATTGGATGACAGCTGAGTAGAACTGTACGAGCAGCTCCTGTGGCAGGTTGAACTTCCTCAGCTGACGAAGAAAGTACAGTCTCTGCTGGGCTTTCTTTACAATAGATACTGGGCTTTCTTTACAATTGATACTGGTTATTATAGTGGTACTTGGAGAGACAATTTTTTTCTGAGGTGGTACTTGGTGAAAACAGTTTGAGAACCATTGCCTTATCCTACTTAACACCTAACCCCAACTATTATCTTAATAACTATTAATACGCAGGCAATTCATAGTTTATTGAGCGAATAGTCTTAGTTAATAGTTTGTTAATAGCATGTAATAATAAAATACATGAAACCAATAAATGAAAAAGAAATGAAAAGAAAATGAAAGAAACATCCTACAGCTTATCTCAAGCTCAGATAGGCTGGATGTGATAGCATTCCTTCTGTTGGTCCTGCAGTCAATGCTGTGAATGTCTTAATTAGAATAAAGTCAGAAATCATATTGGCGTAATGTGAACTGTCTAGAGCGACGCTAGAAAGCTGACCTCTGTGACCTTTGATCTCTGCCTGCGATCTGCTGGAGACCAGGCGTAATTCAAGCTGACGGGTCACAGCTAATAATACTGGAGCTGCTACTGATGCCCTGAAACAAATACAGCAGCATCACAAGTCTGCAGTGCATTTCTTTTATCCTTTTATGTAATGAGTTCTGTTTAATCCATGTGGTGACACACGTTTGTGAAAACAATTTTACACCAATCAAACCTCTATCTAATAAGACAATACGGCTATTTCATTAGCTTATTGGAGCATGCTAACATCAGACTAAAGTTTCCTTTATAAGGGAAATTTATATACTTTTTTGTTCATTTACTCAGAATAAGGAGCTAATACTTTAGCCATTAGCTAAGATCCTAGGCCTTCATTCATTAGCCATAGTGCCGCTGATTTTGCAGGCTGAAGCGTCTACCATATCAGCTCAGTGTAAACACAAGCACAATCTTGAGAAAGTGCCTGAGCTATGCTAACAGCTTGATGCTACAACATGGATTTGATTAGCATGGGGGGAAATCCACCCGCAGATAAAGATACAGTTGGATTAATACTATTCCTCAAATCTCAGATCCTTCTCTTAAGACAAATGACATGTTTTTTTTTCAGAACATAATCTGAGATGCTGTTTAAAAACATTTCATGGCTATATTAAGCATATGTTGATGTTCATTTTTTTATTGTAGTAATTGCTGAAGCTTTTTTCATGATATATGATATTCTCATGCTATTGGCATACATTTAAACTGTAGTGCATATAAATGGTCGGAGTAAACACAGTTTTTAAACAAATTAAATTGGTAAATATTTAAAAATTCAATAGACTTGTCACGATCACCAGCGATCGAGCGGCTGCAGATTGCTGGTAAACACAGAGATCGCAACGGACTACAAATCTGCCATTATATGGACTACACAATGTGTGTGTTTGTGCTCTTTTTATAGTCCATGTAATCAGTCTATGACAGTCCTCCGGCTGTGTGTATGCAATCAATCATGATCAGGAACCAGTTGTATGTGTGTATGGTGCATGACTGAGATTTGTAGTCCATATAATGGCAGATTTGTAGTCCGTTGCGATCTGCGTGTTTACCAGCGATCTGCATCCGCTCGATTGCTGGTGATTGTGACAATACCACACTTTACAATGTTCATTCATTTTCTTTTCAGCTTAGACCCTTTATTAATCTGGGGTCACCACAGCGGAATAAACCACCAACTTATCCAGCATATGTTTTATGAAGCTCAACCCATCACTGGGAAACACACTCATACACACTCACTTTACAATGTTACACCAGTAAATGTAAATGAACTTTAAGACATAGCTACACTGTAAAAACTTTGACCTTAAATTCACAGTAAATTGTTGGCTAATAATTGCATTACTTTCACAGTAAAATACTGTATGTAAATTCACAGCAAATTACTATTAGGTAGTTCACAGTTATTTACTGTGATTTTGTTACTTTAAATTACTGTGAGATTACAGCCACAAAGTGTAACTTCACAGTACATACACTCTCAGAAATAAAGGTACGAGAGTTGTCACTGTGGTGGTACTTTTTCAAAAGGTACACATTTGTACTTGAAGGGTCCATTTTTGGTACCTCAAAAGTATATATTAGTACCTAAAAAATTTAGAGGAACACTTTTGTTCCAGTTTATTGTGTTTTTGGCTAAAAATTATTATTATTTGTTTCATATTTCCATGTTAATCTCATAAAATTAAATAAAGATGCAGTGCACCTAAAATTAAATTTTTTATGACATTCATGTCGTTTCAAAACAGGATGATTTTCTTTTAAGTTATTTTTGAAGATGGAACCAAATTGTTTTTGGGGCTGCAAAATGTTATTTCTAAATATAAAAAGTGCCAATATTAGCATAAAAGTTAATTAGTATTAATGTCTTGGCTAAATGAAATAAAAAGAGTTTGAATTTCTATAGCTAACATGCAATATATATATAGTAATTTGCTGTAATCATGCTACCTGCCTTAATTTTAAAATAAAATTGTGAATACAACACATTACTGTGCATTTTTACAGTTAAATCCTGTAAAGTGGTACTAATGTAATTTACTGTGAAAATTACGGTAACATGTTGTGCAAATCTGGAAGTTTTTTTACAGTCTACATTAAGAAACAGCTGTATTTATTAGTTATGTTAATGCTGGTTAAAAAAAAAATACAACCAAACTATTATTTATAAGCTTCATTTTTTTTTTAAAGTTTTTAACTTTAATAACTCTAATAAATGAACTTCACCTAATATTATTACATGCTTCACAAGTAGTTTTCAGTTGTCAATTTGCTTTAATAATTAATGTTAACAAATAGAGCCTTATTGTAAAATGTTAACGAACAATAGTTAAATCAGTGCATGTCATAGGCCAGATTAACATGTTAAAAGGTTTATGTTTGAAAATGAATAAATAACCGTCAACCCTCCCGTTTTCCCCAGGATTCTCCCGTATTTTACAGTTCTATTTTCTCTATCATCCCTTAAAGGTATTTTTCCCATATTTCTCTCGTATTTTTAATCTTTCTATGATGGGTGGCAATACACATTAAAGAGCCGATTCTCCCTATACGCAACCATACCACTGAACTACCAGGGGCCGCCCCATTAGCACTCACTTGATACACCAATTGGATAAATTCAAATGCGTATAAATAGTCAGATTTCCTTACCTTAGCCATCTTCGTCTTGAAGAATCCCTTCATACTCCTTCCCCTTTTTCTTAACTAAAAATAGGGGAGTTCTCGAGACCTAGCTGAGCTCAGACTCCCCCTCTCACCCTACAAAACCGGAGGTCTTCTGAGCTCAGGGCTCTCTCCCAGGACAGCATGCCAAACACGCTCTTACTTACCAATCATCAGCTAAGTGTGAACCCTTGAAATATTCATTAATTAACAGGTTCCGTATTTTGTGGTTCACATGGTGTTTTCTGTTTTTTTATAAATTGCATTATGGGAGTTTTTATCTCTGCTAAAGTTTTGATGTTGAAAATTCAACACAGCAGATTAAGAAAGTGACTTTTATTGGCATTTTAGTAGTTTGAGACAAGATTATGTGAAGTAATATAGAGAGAATTAGGTCTGTAAAAAAACAGAAAATGTACTTGCAGCTTATTACCAGGATTTGTACCATAATTTACAACACAAACACAGACAAAATATCACGTTAAACTATTAAAAATGTCAACAAAAGTCACTTTTCAAACCTTTCAACATCAAAAGCTTTTGGAGGAAAGATCAAGATCTCATAATGCTATTCAAAAGCATGAATAAGGTCAATAATTAATACTATTTTGCATTGGCCATAGTAATATCATGCATGTTCATTATTAGGATATACTGAATATAAGCACATTTGGATTTATATATGCAAGTCAAGGCTTTTATATCAGTTATGTATGTAAACTATTGACTCATTTGGGTTTATAGGAGAAGCTATGCTTTTCTAAAACATTAAAGTCTTCTGAAAGCACAGTTAGATTTTCCTCTGGACAGGCTTGATGTCTGAAGCTGTATGATGCAGGTGTGTGTGTGTGTGTGTGGGTGGGTGGGTGGTTTGTTCTCTGTGGTCTTTATAATCATGGCTTCAGGCGTCAGCTGACAGGAGTACTTCGAAGTCATCTTTTATACATGAATTGTTCACACATACCCATCTACACACACACATAGAGACGTCACACACACATTTCTGGACGTCGGTGTTTCATCAGGGGTTGCAGATGTAATCTCTGATCGCTGGTTTGGTTTAATTAAGTTCCAATTTAATTGCACTTGGGACTGAAGTCAACATGAAATTAAATTTGTCTGTGAATGTTTCATCAGCGTATGCAATTCTGTGTCTGTTTGTATATTTAGTCTTTTTAAATTTGTATTTGTGGGGCGACGCGGTCACGCAGTGAGTAGCACGTTCGCCTCACAGCAAGAAGATCGCTGGTTCGAGCTTCGGCTGGGTCAGTTGGCATTTCTGTGTGGAGTTTGTATGTTCTCCTCGTGTTCGTGTGGGTTTCCTCCGGGTGCTCCGGTTTCCCCCACAGTCCAAAGACATGTGGTACAGGTGAATTGGGTATGCTAAAATTGACCGTAGTGTATGAGTGTGTGTGTGAATGAGTGTGTGTGTTTCCCAGTGTTGGGTTAAGGCTGGAAGGGTATCCATTGTGTAACACATATGCTGGATAAGTCGATGGTTCATTCCGCTTTGGTGACCCTACTTTAATAAAGTGACTAAGCTGAAAAGAAAATGAATGAATGAAGTTAAACTTTGTATAACTAACAAAAAAACTCATTAATATTAAAATAAATGAATGACTGAAATTCGTATTTGTATTCATCAGAGAAGCATCATACTCATCCAAAGAGACTCACTAAAAGCTGTTCAAATATTAGAGAAGATTGCAGATTTAAGTAAGTGGAGTTCTTTTGATCTATCTATTCATCCAGAAATCAGACAAAAAGAAAGGTGGTGTCCACAAAAAACTGAAGCAGCACAACAGTTTACTGAATTGATGATAATAATAAGAAATGTTGCATAGGGTAGGCATTGTCACTGTTTTAAAGGTGCAGTGGGTGATTGTCTTTAGAAATTTTTTTTTGTGCTTGTTAAAAGTATCTTTACATTCCAATCGTAATGATTAAAGTAAATGATCTAAATGTATTTTTATATTCTGAGTAAAGCATACAACAAAACTAAGTTTGTCCAATTAAAAATTGTCTGGCTGACAATTCCCATAATGTCTGTCAACAAATGTAGATCTGCGCACCAGTTCACGCAAATCCGCTGTTTGTGCGTTCACGAGAGATTGGCAGTGGTAAAAACAAATGCTGAATCAAAATTTTTTAAAATCCTGAATCAATATTGCATTTACCTTTGCATGCTGGAGGAAGGACGACACAATGGCTGAAGTATTTCTTTTAGACAGGTAATGTTATGTTTTAAAACTATTTTAGCTTCATGCAAAGCTGATGTAGATTGTGTTGTTTTACACATGGGTTATATGCACAGAAGTGTTGTTCAGCCACTGAAATCTCCCGGCTATAGATTGATGTGACTATTTTCAATTTTGTAAGGTACTTTTTATAGCATCAATAATGTAGATTTTTATTCAGTTTAACAACAAAACGTTCACTGTCAAACCCAACAAGTTAAGGTAACTCAAACCATTTGAGGAAACCGATTGCAGCAAACCATTTAAGTTCAAAAACTAATCCTAATGAGTACTGTGAACTTAATTCATTTGAGTAAACGGAGCAATTTGAGCACAGTAAAACCCAAGAAATGAAGAGAACTCAAACCAACTGAGTACTGTAAAACCCAATTGTTACAAGCCAATTGAGTTTAAAACAAAAACTATATGAGTACTGTGAACTTACTTCATTTAAGTTAAATTAATAAGGTATTTATTTAACTCATTACCTTCAACACTGAGTTCAAAACTCTTTTCAAATGAGTAGACTTAACTTTCAGTCAATTTTGAGTTACCTAGACTCATTTCATTTGATAAAGTTGACTGTTAGGTTTTACAGTGTACTGTACGTAAAAACGCTATTCCGCCTAGCCTGCTTTACTGAGGTGAAGTTGGTTTTATATTCCCGCTGGTTAATTTTTGAACATTGACAGCCTGTGACGCGCTCCTTATATTGGTTACCATGCTACTCTAAATATATTCGGTCTGAAATAGCATGCAAGTATGGCTTAGTAATAATACATTTATTACTAAGCCATACTTACACGCTATTTCAGACCTAATATTCATTCCTGCATGCCGCCGGCCAACCACTAAGCATACAGTAGTCACTTTAGGACAAAGCATGCTAGAGAGTGAGACCAGCAATCCTTGCATGCATGAAATATTGCACATTATGACAAGTTTTACCTGCTAGTAGTAGTATAGTATTATAAAGTACTATAAAGTTTTCTAACTGGCGAAATAACATGATTTAGTGGGTTGTCTACTGTCATCTTAAGGTGTGCATTCGTGTTTCAGGAAGCGTAGCTTTGGACAGCAGGGCAGGGATTGTGTTTTTTTAAAGATATCATGCTAACCAATTAGCATTTTTGCAGATCACCTACTGCACCGTTAATGAACTTTGTTCAATTCAGTGTCAGCTTCACTGGCTTTATTTGATCACAAAGATAAAAAAAAAACATTCTATAGGCTTATGAGAAATGGTCTCATTTAAGCTCATACTGTACACACTTCTTTCATTTTGACCTCCCAAAGAAGAAGATATTAGGATATATTTCTTGGACTAAACTATCAATGTGTTGTTTTATCTTCTCTCTCTCTCTGCCTTAAGCCTAAAAGATGAAGTAAAATCACATAAGACTCCAAATGTGCCAAGAGCACTTTTCCATTTTTCAGTGATGAAACCCTAAAGCAAACCCAGTGAACCAGGTTCACCCGTGTTTGTGTGTGTGTGTGTGTGTGTGTGTGTGTGTATGTGTTTCTGCACAGTGTGTCATATATGTTTAGTTTAGGCTTAGGATAATCTTAAAGAGATTCATTTCTGTCACCATTTACTCACATGTCATTTCAGACAGAATTATCTGACAGAATTGTGATTTTTGGGTGAGCTGTCCCTCTTTGTGTTTCCACTAGACTTGTTGACTTTGGTATTCACATCATGGGAATGCAAAATCACAAATGAGATCTCTTTAATATCTCATTTGATTTGCCTAGACTGCAATTAGATTATATAGAGAGCAAATGGAGATTAAATCTGTCTTCTAAGATTTTTCTCCCGAGACTCCAGTAATCTCAGTGTGCGTCCTCTTTAGATGAGAACATCAGTGTGCTCAGATCTGAATTCCATCTCAAACATTTCTTCAGATTTTTGGGAAGTGAAGTTTTCCTGTGATGAACTTTAAAACAGTTTGGTCGATCCTGCATCAGCATTTTGTTTTGCGCATTGAAATGTTATGTTTTATAAATCTGTTTTGGTCCTGAGCTGTAGATACGCAGGAGGAGTCAATCCTCTGCATTTCCCTAAGTGAAGACAATATTTGGATCAACAAAACAAAACAGAGATCACAAACTGTAAATTGTGGGCACTTGCAATCCATATACTGCACCCAGAGCAGTTTTTTTCAGTCACTTAAAAGCCACATGTCCCTGTCAGAGCTCCAATTTTGCTACTTTTATTTTTATTTATTTTATTCATTTATTTTATTTTTAATTTAAATTTAGAATTTTTAAAAATCTATGGTTTGGATCATCACCGTTTTTGTCATTATTGATGGTGTTATAGCTCGTAAGTGTCTGTTTTTATATTTAATGTAGTATTTTTTTTTGCTTAGAGTAATATTTGCTGGTAGAGAAAATCTTCTGTTATTTATACTTTGATTTTGCACAACAAATTATACTTTAATCGCTCTTTACTTGCAAATTAAAATAGAAACTGCAAACAAAACATAAATAAAAAGCATACAAGACAGTATAGACTGGATTGTTATGGGTCCATGATGCTACCATTCGACACAAATCCATAAATGTCTTCTTTCTGGTTATTCTTGCTCTGAAGGAATTCTGCAGAAGCACATGCCAGCCATGTCTCACGTCAGGTTAATGCTACATCTTATTGTACAACAATTATATTTTTTGGGTGGCTAATACAGATAAATTACTTGGCCCATGACTTGGCAATCAGCGGAAGATAGTAATGTTTTGCTCGCCAGGGTGGCGTTCCCCTAATGGGGTGACGACATGTGAAAACTATCAATTATATTTGTAAATGAATGTAAATGACATGTAAACATGTAAATGCATGTAACAAACGTAAAGTCTGAAAATCCCCTAGCTAGCAAAATCCAAACATTAAGAACCTCCCAGATAGTGATGTCATCATTGACTATATTTGAATGCTAAATCAGTCTTTTATCTTGCATTTATATGCATTTAAATTCTGTTAACTGTCTGAGTTAAGAGTCTCTGATGTCATTTAGTCATTTAGCAGACCCTTTTGCTCAAAGTGACTTACAATTGAGGAGGCTTTCAGTGATTCAACAAGAAGAGGCAATACACAAAACATGTGCTAATTATACAAAGGAACTGTTAGTGCTCAGATAATTCTGTGCTAGAGTAAGGAGGGGGGAGTGTTTTTTTTATGTATAGGGTGAAAAGTGTTTCTACAGGTGGTTTGTCAAGCCCACTCACCTATCAATCAAAACGTAGCCCTATATACATTTCTGTAGATTGCTAATTATGTAACCAGGTATATGTATGGCTGCGTCACAAAATGAACGCTATAGAGCAGTATGATGCTGCACCTTTTTGAGTTTACCAGCTCCATATGGATGGCTTTTCCGCTCTTACCAGTTTGTCTAGTGGCCTGTCGCGTACGTCGGAGGATTTGTGACACAGAACGGAGTTGACCGTGATGATGGGGTTCAAGTCTGACAAAGAACAGTTCCAAAAAGCAAGTAAGACAAAAACAAAAGCCAAAACATAAAAAAACAAGTAAATAACAGGGTGAGAATGTGGTAAAATCTGAAAATGTGGTAAAACTCAGGCTGCTGCGAGGGCTTATATTTTTCTGGATTGCTTTTGAAAATACTGTCGGTTGGGTTTAGGGAAGTGGGTGGGCGCTGGTCAATCGGTGCTTTTAAAAACACTATTGGTTGGGTTTATTAAAGGGGGTGGGTGGGATGGATCGGTCGGTCAGTGAGTCAGTGAGTCAACAGCGGCCTCTGGTGGATTTACATGAGAAGAGCAGGCACAAATGGCACTCGCTAGAGAAATTTGAGATCTGAAAAAGCATACACAACAGCCTTTGGTGGATTCGCAAAAACAAAAACTGCAAAAAAAGTAGCTGCTCCAAGGATTTATGTGGCGCTTTCCAAAAATGTATATAGGTAAGTATAATCAGAATGAGCCTGGGTTGCTTAGAATTGCATAATGAATTTAAACAGAGCCAACGCTGAAAATCCTTAAACTGTGACTCTTGTTTTGCTTACTTAGCAACTCTTTCCCTGTCTGAGCACAGCTATTTTATCTATTCTGTGGATGTATATAAAAAATGGCTAGTGGCTTAAAATGGAAACAGAAATGTTGTGTATGTGATACATCTTTGCTTGTAGAAGATCTGTATGTTTTGGCTATAATGTTTGCACATTATGTCTTTCCTATATGTCAGTTTACTTGCAGAGAAAAGATGATGGTTTTATCATTCTGCTGGCTTCTTTGTAGAACAGCAGTAAAAGACGTGAGCACTTGCAGTGGTGTGTGTGGGTTTGTAATGTAGAATGATGATTTCCACTGTTCTCTCATCCTTCACAACCCTCTATTGGAGATGTCATCAGTTCGGTGTCTTATCTCTCCTCCTCAAACACACACACACACACACACACACACACACACACACACACACACACACACGCACACACACACACACACACACACACACACACACACACACTTGCACACACGCACGCACGCACGCACGCACGCACACACACACACACACACACACACACACACACACAGAAGACTAAATAGAAATCAAAATGTACATTTTGTGTGTTGGTGTTCGGGAAGTGTTTTGACAGAAAATATATATATATATATATATATGTTTATAATTGGTGTAAATTTACTTATCTCAGGCCATGCAAGATGTAGGTGACACTTTTTCTCCAGTAGAGAAAAAAAATCTTTGGTAATTTCAAGAAATGCAATTCAATGTCAGCCATGAGAGGAACAAAAAACAGAGAATGCAGAAATTAATACATCATATAATACAATACATTGAAATTACAATGCTAAATTATATAGAAGTTCTTACTGAAATGCAATTCAAT
>CAIGQZ010032248.1:3062910-3094780 GCA_903798205.1 Danio tinwini | reverse complement strand
TTAAATTAAATTAAATTAAATTAAATTAAATTAAATTAAATTAAATTTTTTTTTATTTTATTTTATTTTATTTATTTATTTATTTATTTATTTATTTATTTATTTATTTATTCATTCATTATTTTATTTTATTTTATTTTATTTTATTTTATTTATTTATTTATTTATTTATTTATTTATTCATTCATTCATTCATTCATTCATTCATTCATTCATTCATTCATTCATTCATTCAGTCATTCATTTATTTTATTTTATTTTATTTTATTTTATTTTATTTTATTTTATTTTATTTTATTTTATTTTTCAGAACTAGATATTACATCAGTGCCAATAGCCTAGTGGTTAAGTGCACACCATGACATAAAGCACCATGGTCTTCCCTTCTCTCTGCTCCTAATGCTTTCCTGTCTGTCCTCCATTCTATCTCAATAAAAGGTGAAAAAACCCTAAAAAAATAGTTATATAAAAAAAGAACTGGATATTACATAAAATGTTTATAATTTATGGATAAAAATATTTATAATTTCTAATAATTTCTTGCTTGTTTATTGCATTAAAATTAGTTTGCAGACCTAAAATAAGACCACTGAAGTACAGGTATGTAACAAAATCAATGCCAAAAGTATAGAAATAAAAAGCTTGTGGAATAGCACAAACTGAAAAAAATAATACATTGATTTAACAAGTGCTTGTGCTTTGCCATGGTTTGTATTTGTGGGTCCTGAAATTATTAATTATTTTAATACATTTTATTTAAGCTGTGGATATTTCAACAAAAATATTCCAAACACATTTTTATACTTATAAATTCAAGTTCTTTAACTTTCAGACTTCACTTCCAAAATATTCAGTTCTGTTTAAAAATGAGATGTGTAATATTCAAACAGCAATTGTCAGTTCATTTTATTTCATTGTAAAAATTTGCTTGCATAAATTCAGTGGTTTAAATTTAGCTGTTAAAATTCAACATTACATTCGGGACTGCAGGAAAAGCAATACTGTAGGTTGCAGATTGACCGCTTTTCACCCACAAGGGGAGATGGACCAATTTAAGATTTTTAGTCTAGTAAATAGGCGAAAAAAAAAAGCTAATAACGGCACGAAAGTAGCAATTTATATTAAAATCAATGTCTTGGACATTATAAGTAGGCCCACACGGAATCTGCGCACGCAGAATTCAGCCGATTTTCTGCAGATTTTCCACAGAATTACACAGATTTTTAGCCCATCATTAATTCTGTTTATTTACTTGAGTAAATGTGTGTAAATCTAAATTTATTCAATTTTTAAATTAATTACAGTAATATTATTGACTAATATGAAAATGTTCACCTGATTTATGTACAATGCAGTTTGTACAGTAATATTTTCTGTCTTTTAGTAGAGATATTATTTGAGACTTGCTTTGTTTACCAAATAAAGTGGATCTAATTGGATTTGCATTTTAAACATTAAATACCATAAACACCAAGTTAAAAAGTTATTATTTTTTATTTCACATATTAAGGTTGTAGTTATGATACTCCCAAAATAATTATGCAGAAATCCTCAGATTTTTACCAAAATTCTCAGCAGAAATAGCAAAAAACGTCCGCAGATTCCATCCGGCCCTAATTATAAGTAATAAAATGGTTATGGGTAAAAAGAGTAAACTGTTTTGGAAAGTTCTTTTTGCCCTAATGTAATGTCGAATATTAACAGCTGAATTTGAACCACTGAATTTATGGAAGCAAATTTTTACAATGAAATAAAATGAACTAAAACTTGCTGTTTGAATATTATACATCGTTTTTTTCTACAGAACTGAATATTTTGGAAGTGAAATCTGGAAGTTGAAGATGAAGTCTTGAATTTATAAGTATGAAAATGTGTTTGGAACATTTTTTGTTGAAATATTCACAGCTTAAATAACCTTTATTAAAATAATGTTTAATTTCAGGACTCACAAATACAAACCCTGGCAATTCAAGTCATTCGAACGCAAGCACTTTTATTTCAATGTATTGTTTTTTTTAGTTTGTGCTAATCCACAAGCTTTTTATTCCAATACTTTCGGCATTGATTTTGTTCCATATACAGGCCTCTGCATAATCTTGTTTTTCCTTTCCCTATATTCACGTAAAAATTTAATTATTACTCCACTGCTATATTTTTCTTTGTAGGTCAAGTGATGACTCAACAAATATCCCACAGATCTTTATATTTCCTCTCAGAGGACACAGGAGAAGTAGCCTAACATCTTTTTGACATTGTCTTTCAGTTTGCCTGTTGATTTATTTCTGTGTGCTTTTAATCTATTTGCAAAATCTAAGTCCAAAAAGACTAAAAGCCCCTTCATTTGTTTTTGGACGACACTTTCCGCTCGTCACAATGATGCAGCACTCTTTTAGCCGGATATATTTGGCTCTGTCGCGAATGACCCCTGTGTTTATACACCTTTTATCAGAGCTCTGCGTTTTGTGTTCAGAGAATTTAATCGCAGTGTAATTGGGTGTTTTTTAATATCAAAGTGGGGTGAAATTATAGGCTTGAGGTTGATAAACAGCAGAAAGGGCTGTGAGGGAATCAGCCATGCTTGGCCAGGTGAGTCACACTGGCAGAGTGAAATTACCCACAATTCACTGCCTGCTTAGTGAACTTCTCTGAAATGTCACAATATTTTAATGCAATGGGTGAGAGGAAAAATTATAATTTTGATCTAGAATAATTATATATATTGGTTGCCTGTACGCATGTTTATGTCCGTAAACATTGTGTTGTTAAACAGACACAATTACGCTTTAGGGAATGCAAACCGTGGTTCTTCCAACTAAAGGTTGCAGGAGGGTGAATGGCTAATATTTCATATTTTACCACAATATTAAACAAATGAAATTAGGCCATGTCCATACATTCACAAGTATTTTTATAAATGGAGTTTTCCCCGCTTTTAGTTTTAAAAATAAATCTCTCTCTCTACTAGGGCTGGGTGATCCAATCATAATATAAACATTGACAAACTTGGAGCCGAAGTGATGGTTAGTCTATTTGTCGTCCTCTGAGTGTAAACGGTTAATACTCAAAGCGCACTGAATATGGGAAAGGAAACCACACACTCACACTTTTGTGTTTTGGGTTGCATGATCACCACTTCAGGTCAGAATAACAACACACGTGAAAATGAGTGCTGTGGCTAGCAGCAGTGAGGAGATTGTAAATAAAGAAGGATGTAAGGATGTCGCCAGAGTGGCTTTTTTGATGTCTTTTCTTGTGCGTCCCAGCCACTAGCACCCCATCTGAAAGATTTTTTTAGCTTAGGGGGAAATGTAGTCATCCAACTTCACAATTTGTAATGTTGCAATATGTATTTGAATAGTAATGCTTGGTTCCTTTACTTGAAAGCTCAGATTTCATTATCATAATAGGCTTTGTTTACAGAGTTTGAGGTTTACTGTACACTCAAATTTTATAAATTTTTTTGCTTGTTCAAACTACTTAATTAAAATGAGCTGAAACAACATAATTTTTGAGATTTTATTGGGACAACTTAATTTTTTTATGTTCAATCTACATAAATTTGTTAAAAGTGTTTAGGTAACTTAATCGATTTATGTTGAATTTGTGAATGAATTATGTGGAACCCTGCATTTTTTTTTATAGTGTATCATTATTTTTCACACCTTACAGATGTTGATCTGCCTTTACCATTGCACACACATTAACATTTTATAAGTTCAAGAGTCTCTTTAAAACTTATGTTTATTTTATTATGAAGATATATTTTAAGTTTTATATTTTTAACTATTAAAAAAGTTTGCCTTAGTAATGCTGATAAATTAAAATAAAGTGGTTAAACTAATATGGACTAAATGGATTGTTAAAAAATATTTAATAATTATCGATACTGAATTATATAAAAGATGATACAGTATTGTGATTTTTTTTTTGCTGTATCACCCAGCCCTACTGTCCTCATGAAAATGCAAAAATGCATTGTGATGCATGTAATGGGCATACCGAACCAACAGGTGGCGATAATGAGACTTTTATACTGAGTTTACATCAGACGGGGACTTAAGTATATTTCACGAATAAGTTGCATTCTACTCAATGCAAACGTGAGTAGAGGCTGATCCAGCAGTTAAATAATGTGGAATATGCGATTTGCCGTGAATGTGCAGAATTTGCCTCATTCATGTCTTCCGTGTTTGGAGTGAACCCAGCCGTGTTGGCCAATCAGCGAGGAGAAAACACACTCATAAGGCCAAAACTCCAGTTTTAGCATCCACACAAGTTCAAGTTTAATTTATTTATAGAGCCCATTTAAAAACAGTCACAAGACTGACCAAAGTACTGTACACAAGACAAAAATAAAAAGACAGAATACAAAACATAGTAATAAGACAAGAGAAACTTATGTAAAATGTAAGAAAGTAGCTGTAGAAACTACATTGTACCCGGAGATTTGGAGTTTTCAGAAAGTTGTGGTTTCAGTCACCTGACACTTCATTTTTGTGTAGACAAACAGCCAAACCATGTAGAAAAAGTGCAGTTTTCAACATTTATACAACGCTTTTCTGGGCACTTAAATTGCTTTACACATTTTTGGGCAGGATCTCCTCATCCACCACCAGTGTACAGCATCCACCTGCACGACGCGACAGTAGCCATATTGCGCCAGACCGCACACCACACACCAGCTGATTGGTGTAGAGACAGAGTGATGGAGCCAATTATGATTTGGGGATGTTTAGGAGACCATGATGGACAGAGGCCAGTGGGCAAATTTGGCCAGGACGACAGGGTTAAACCCCTACTCTCTTTCGAAGGACATCCTGGGATATTTAACGACTTCAGAGAGTCACGATTTGGTTTAATGTCTCAACCGAAAGACGGTGCTCACTGAGCAGTATAGAGTCCTCATCAATATCCTGGGGCTTAAGAACCCACACAGACCGCAGGTTGAACGCCCCCTGCTGGCCTCACTAACACCATTTCCGGCAGCAACCTAGCTTTCCCATGTGAGACAATGTTTGTTTTACAGATATTATTACATATTACAGATATACTTCAGAAATTGGTGCATCATGTTATTTTTTACAAATTTTCTTTTAATCTTTTATTAAAAACACACACATTGTGATGAGGTATAGGTATTCTAAATGCATAAATAAATTAGAAATTATTTGTTAAATAACAGATAATATATAATATATTATACACAGTTGAAGCCAAGATTATTATTCGCCCTCCTGTTGATTTTTTTTTTTCATTTTTCAAATATTTCCCAAGTGATATTTAACAGAGCAATGAAATTTTCACAGTATTTTCTATAATATTTATTCTGCTGGAGAAAGTCCTATTTTGTTTATCTCGGCTAGAATAAAAACAGTTTTTATTAAACCATTAGCTTAATACTCAGTCAATATTATTAGACCCCTTAAGCAATATATTTCTTGGATTGTCCACAGAACAAACCACTGTTATACAAAGACTTGCCTAATTACCCTAATTAACCTAGTTACACTTTTAAATGTCACTTTAAGCTGAATATTGTAATGTGAAGTGATGCTGAGAACAGAGGTGCGGATCCAAATGCAGGTTTTCTCAAAAGGGTCAGGCAAGCAACAGTCAACACAGGATTAAACAGATATATACGGGCAATCCAGAGTCGTATTCAGATAACAGGCAAGTGGTCAGAAAACAAGCAACATACAACGTAAACAAACAAACAAACAAGGCGTGGACCAAAACCAACAAGGCAAAAGGAAACAGTGTCGTAATGTTCACATAAACAGTTTAACAAGACTCAACAATGAGTCTCAAAGTGAGCCGTATATATGTGCGGTGTAATCAGTCCATGAGCAGCATCAGTTGTGTGAGTCTAATCAATGGAGACTTGGAGCAGGTGTGTGTGTGTGTTGCATGACTTGATCTTGTAGTCCATATAACGTTGGATTTGCAGTCCTTATAGTGATCTGCATGTTTACAAATACGAGTGCCTTTACAAAATATCCCGTAAACTATTATGTATAGTGTCATCATGGCAAAGATAAAATAAATCAGTTATTAGAAATGAGTTATTAAAGCTATTAGGTTTAGAAATGTGTTTAAAAAAATCTACTTTACGTTAAACAGAAACTTCAACTGTATATGTTTTTATGTGCGTTTATGTGTGTGTGTGTATAATTTTTTTTTTATTGGCACACACAAACTGTTTCTCAGTTAACTGAGCTTCTATGATGCACAGGATTATCGTATTATTTATTTCTCCCAACGCCGACTGATTTCAAGATGCCTTTTTTCTAGACGCAACAGAATAGGAAGCTTTTTTGACATAATGCACCGTAAAATCAGAAAAATACCCTCTGACAGCTCTCACAAGGCAAGATAGAAATCAAAGCTTTCATAAAAGCACTTCTGGCACAGGTAAGCCATTTTAGATTACACATTTGAAGCCGAGTGAATATCTCGAAATGGCAGTCTCTAAAAAATCTCCCCGAGCAGAAATGGTAGTGCGTTTGAGAAGAACCCCAGAGTTACGATGCCCTGCGTGGATGTCTAGGAGTCTCTGATGTAGTGGCGCTGAAAAAATGAGCAGCGGTCACATATTCAGTCAAAGTTTGTTCTAACAGTTCATGCCTGCATCTCCTAAGTGGATTTTAATTAATTCTGACACTGAATATAAAGACCCAGCCAGTGCTAAAGCGCAGATAGTGCTTGGCGTATTAATATTAACAGGCCCAATCATTTACATTACAACCCTCAATTGCGAATTCGCCAGACTGCTGCTTATTTATTTATTTTTCCAATACGGCGCTGGATGTTGGTTGTAGATGAGATAGGGGTGTTTCAAAATGGTATGCTCCTTTTCCATTGCTACGGTGAGGCATTAATCTTCGCCAGTTTGACAGAGGGAAATTAATGATCATTTGCTCTGACGACATAATCGGGCTTCACGCTGTCCTCCGATGCTAAATTGCTGTCTTTGTTCCACGTAATATCTCTCTCTCTCTTTCTCTCTCTCTCTCTCTCTCTCTCTCTCTCTTAGTTGTTACTCGTTTCCTGGTCGTTTGCCGTTATCAGTCATTAAGTGGCTGGTTGCCATGGCAACGGTGGTTTTGGAAATGGCCTAGTATGGTATAAACTGGCCTCTAGTCTAACATGGCGAAATTACCTTGACATGCTGCAGAGGTCTGTCTGTTCTTCTTGCTCATCATTTTGTGTGCTTTTGTCGCAGCTGTTGGTTTACATGTGAAGCTCACGGTGCATGTGTGTGTGGAACATGTAAAGGATTCGTTTACATACACCTAGTTTACCTAACTTTGCTTTTATTTTGACATTGGGTCATTTCTGTAGCACACAAAGAGAGATGCTTTACGAAATGTGATGTTTTTAATACAGTCACACTCCGATGTGGGGTTGCACAATTTTGGGAAAATCTGACATTGCGATCATTTGTGTTTCTTTGATATACACTCACTGGTCACTTTATTAGGGTACTGCTTACTAGTACCAGGTTGGACCCCCTTTTGACTTCAGAACTGCCTTAATCCTTCGTGGCATAGGTATACAAGGTACTGAAAATATTCCTCAGAGATTTTGGTCCATATTGACATGATAGCATCAGGCAGTTGCTGCAGATTTGTCGGCTGCACATCTCTCCTTCCACCACATCCCAAAGGTGCTCTATTTAATTGAGATCTGGTGACTGTGGAGGCCATTTGAGTAAAGTGAACTTAAAGTTTTTTTTTGTTTATCTAATATTTCCAGCCAACTTTTAGTGAATTTGCAATGTTTTCAAACATTGAAACATCGAACTTTCAGTTGTTATATGTAATGAGGCCTAAAAACATGCAAGACTATTCAAATATTTTGCTCGTTTCCAACTATCAACAGCAGATCTCTCAATGAGAGAGAGAGGAGATTTGCACTCGCAATATCCTTACTGCTCTATTCATTTTACCTAAGAAATGTAATGCTTAGAATCTGTTCTCTTGCTGATTCACTGTTGTCGCCATGATTTCTGGGTATGTTAAAGAGACCCTATTTTGCATTAAAAAAGGTCATATTTTGGTTTTGGGTGCTCTCCAAAAACATGCTGATATGTGTCCAAGATCAAAAAACACTTTAATTGTCTTATAATATACATTTATTTTTACCTAATTATCCCAGTGACTCCCATATGAATCATTCAGCGAATCATTTGTTCCTAAACCCATCCTTAGCGCAAAGTTAATCTGCGCTGATTGGACTGATGACCCAATCTGTTGTGATTGGTCGACTGCATTCAGTGCAAGACAGAGAGAAATTCCCACCATGGCTACAGTATAAAGTAGCAGAAAGTATGCAAGAGCTCAATGCAGGAATGCAATAAAGCAATGCAGTTACACATCAGCATATTACTCTACTCTTAACCCTAACCCCAAGTAATAACGACACTCATTCAGTCAGTATTAATCCACACAGTGGCAAAAGCTGAACTATTTTGAAAATTGATTGCGCCGCGAGTGTGAGGAACAGCTGATGATGGCTATAGCAACAAACAGCAGAGGATCACTAGTTCAGAAACGGATTTCAATCATTAAAAGAAGAAGCACCTTCGCATCATGATCAGTCCCATGATCCCCCGCGCCTCCACAAGTGTGTGGAGGGAAAGCGCGTGGACATTTTACCAGAACTGGAACTACATATTTGGTGATGTACCGTGTCGACGTCGATGCGGTCAATCAAAAGATTCGAACCCAACTCGATTCATTCATTCATTCGACTCAGGGTCAACTATTTTGCTAAAGAATCAATAGTTTTAATCAAGGTGCACTTTCAGATTTAAACCTAAGCTGGATGTTTTCATTCACTTAGTGCTGTGTTACACACTGCATGAAGCTCATTTTTCAAAAACCCATAATAGGGGCTCTTTAACTAATTTTGGGGGATTACAGAGCTGCTATGAATATGCGGGAGACTTGCAGAATTTTCTGGGAGAGGTCATGAGGTTGGATGAGACACTAGATAAGGGCGATTGCTCTGCTCATGTCACATCAGCTCAAAACACTGGAAATACAATGGCTGCACTTGCAACTAAGAGAGCGTCACTTGTGCGAGTCGTGTCAATAGACTGTAAAAACAGGTCGCACCGCATCTGTATATATTTTAGTTGTTGTGACGCGAACACATCGATTGGTCAATTGGTTGATTGGTGTTTTAACTACTGTTGGCTATGCAAAATATACGGGATCGCACATGCATCTTCCTCTGCTTGCAAACTTGTAAACAAACATCTGCGATGATCGGTTCATGAGGCCGGGCAGATTGGCGAGTACTGATCAAGTCATTAAATGTGATTATCGGTTGATACCGATTCTTGGAAAATTGATCGGAGCATCCCTAATTCTAAACTATGTAATCCCAACTAAACATTGCTGATCCTGCGATGTGACTATTGCAGATGCGCACATTGCAATATCGATGCTGAAATGATATATTGTGCAGCCCTACTCCAATGTGATGTTTTGCATTTGTGCATTTGATGTTTCGTGTAAAGCAACTTTCAGCATTTCATTTAAGGTATACGTTAGTATAGATTCATGTTTTGACAGGAATGCAATCTATGCATGGAGTCCTTTTAAACTAAAAACTTTAAACTAAAAACTAGCGTACTGTGATATAATTACCTTGACATGATGCAAAGGTCTGTCTGTGTGTTCTGGGTCGCCATCGTTTGCTTTTTTCTACCGCTGTTGGTTTACATGTGAGGTCACTGTGTGTGTGAGTGCATTTCTGTGTGTGTCAGGAAGATTTAAAGGGTTAGTTCACTAAATATAAATTAAAATGTTCTCTTTTCTGTATCGCATAATATTGCAGAAAATATAATTTACTTACTACTTACTTGTTTTAAACCTGTTTGAGATTCTTTGTTCTGTTGAACACAGAAGAAGATATTTTGAAGAAAGCTGAAAACTACTGACTTCAATAGTATCTGTTTTTCCTACTATTGAAGTCAAGGGTTACAGGTTTTCAGCTTTCTACAATGTAACTTACTTTGTGTTTAACAGAAGAAAGAAACTCGGAAAGATTTATAACCACTTACAATTTTCATTTTTGGGTGAACTATCTCTTTAATCAGCTACATGTCATGCAACCTGCTTACGTATTCCCCATTGCCCAAAATATAGCTATAAACTCTTTTACACCTTGCTGAATTTAAACCTGATTTTGATGAGTGTTAGATAACTCTATAAATAAAAATATTAAGGAAAAGTAGTGCACAAACAAAAGAGCAAGCACACACACACACACACACACACACACACACACACACACACACACACAGCACTAAACTCCAGAGCATGACAGACAAATTTAAAGACTACAGGCTGTTATCGTATTGGTCCACGAATTAAAACGCCCTTACAGGTTTTTATTCAATCAGCATGCAGAGATCTGTGAGGGAAACAAAAAGCAGAACAGGAGACGATAGGACGAGAGCAAAAAAAAAAAAAGGGCATTAAAAATTATTGCTGCGCGATATTGGAAAAAATGGACATTGTGATATTTTGTCTATCTGTGATATATATTGTGATATGAATATTTTTTCACAACATTGACTTATAAGTCTATTTGCAAAGAATAGTTTTAGATTAACTGGAATTATTCTGTAGGGAAATCATTCATTCATTCATTTATGCATTCATTGATGCGCAGCTCTACAGATCCCGAACTATGCAAGCCAGTGGAGACAGCAGCGAGGAAAAAAACTTCACCAATTGGCGAAAGTGGAGAATTTAAAAAATCTCGAGAGAAAACAGGCTCAGTTGGGAACGACCATTTCTCCTATGGCCAAACGTCTTGTGCAGAGCTGCAGTCTAGGTGCCGGAAGCTGGAGAATGCTGGACCTCAGCAAAGACTCGTCTGTCCTTGGAGCGTCACAGGAATCAGTATCATGCTCTGCACTCCTCCATGACCACCACAGCAGCTGCTCAGGATGCAGCCTGGTCCAGGATTGTGGAAACCTTGGGATCATTTCGTCGCTGGTCTTGGATCGCATCAGAGGCGCTGCATAGTCTGAGGGCCTCGGGATGAGTACCCCCAGGTAGAAATAGAGAATAAGAGAATAATTAGCTTTGCTTATAAGGTTTTTAATCTAGTTTTAAACTGTGAGTGTGTCTGAGCCTCGGACATTATCAGGAAGGCTATTCCAGAGTTTACTTATCCATCATATGTTTTGCGCAGCGGATGCCCTTCCAGCCGCAACCTATCACTGGGAAACACCCATACACTCCCATTCACACACGGACACTATGGACAATTTAGCCTACCCAATTCACCTATACAGCATGTCTTTGGACTTGTGGGTGAAACCGGAGCACCCGGAGGAAACTCACGCAAACACAGGGAGAGCATGCAAACTCCACACAGAAATGCTGTGAGGCAACAGCGATACCAACTTCCTTCAATAATTATGTAGAGTATATATAAAAAACTAATTGCAAGCAAAGATGAACAAAAATACAAATTAACTTTACAGTTTTCTGTGGAATCTGACATTTTATTATATACAGGGTGGGCTATTTATATGGATACACCTTAATAAAATTGGAATGGTTTCTTGAATACAGTTTCCTGAAAAGTGGATTGGTCATCGTGGGCCAGTTGAATGGCCCCCAAGGTCTCCCGATCTGACCCCCTTAGACTTTTATCTTTGGGGTCATCTGAGGGCAATTGTCTATGTCATTTATTAAGGTGTATCCATATAAATGGCCCACCCTGTAGTATTTAGATACAGAAATTCAATAATTATTTGAAAAATAACACTGTAATCTTCATAATAATTCATTATAAAATTAAGTGAATTAAGTTTCTGGTTTATTATTTTCTCAGCTCAACATTACAGATCCAGCGTCTGACTATTGCAAATTCGTACATTGCAACATCAAAGCTGATACTACAGTATATATTGTGCAGCCCTTAAATACAAACAGCACAGAATGTAATAATTACTCTCCAGTAAACATTAGCCTGTAGGTTGCAGCATGGTAGACTGATTTTTTTTTTTTTTTAAGGTAAGTTGTTGCAAACAATATATATGGGCTCATATAAATAATTTGCAACCACTTACCTAAGTGGTTATGTAATAAATCTAATGAACCATTTTTCAGTGTGTTTACAGTTAACAGATTTCTACAGATTTCTACATTTCCACAGTGTTTACAGTTAACAGATGTTTACAAATTTCAGTGTGGTGAAATCACATTGTCAGGTTTCAGAGGTCTGTCTGTTCTTCTGGGTCATCTTTTTTATTGTGCTTTTGTTGGAGCCGCTGTTTGTGAAGGTCATGCATATGTGTGTGTGTGTGCATGGGGAAGATTTAAAAGGTTAGTTTATCTTCACATTACGCGTCTGACTTTGTTTACTCAGTACTGCTTTAGTTTCAGATAGGGCTCAATGTATTGAAGTAAAATTGATATTGCAATATGGGTTAACGTGATTGTCACATGGCACAGGCTGTGCTTTCATTAATTAAATACACACTCTAGTAATTTCATGGTGAAGCGTTTACATATGCATGTGTGTAAATTAAGACAAGCTTCACCTTGAAAGCAGCAGAGCATATTTATTTTGCCAGCAAACTGTCAGAATAAAAGTTTGATGGGTTACAGCTTAGAAAACGCTGTAAATATTTGTACATATTTTTCTTTATCATTTGTACATATTTTTCATAGTTATCAAATTGTTAAAGTTATATTTTACATCAAATTCTGTTTATAATTTCACAATAAAATCATAAACATTTATAGTTTTATTAAAACATTGAAATATCGGAATAGAAAAAATATATACTTTAATTTATAAAAAAAAAAACAGATTGATAGTAAATTTTAGATTTTTTTAATATTTTACATTTAAATTTAAATTATAAAGTTGTATATATTTGTATTTTATATGTATATATATATATATAAACACTCACTCACCGGCCACTTTATTAGGTACACCTTACTAGTACCCGGTTGGACCCCCTTTTTGCCTTCAGAACTGCCTTAATCCTTCGTGGGATAGATTCAACAAGCTACTGGAAATATTCTTTAGAGATTTTGCTCCATATTGACATGATAGCATCACGCAGTTGCTGCAGATTTGTTGGCTGTACATCCATGGTGTGAATCTCCCGTTCCACCACATCCCAAAGGTGCTCTATTGGATTGAGAACTGGTGACTGTGGAGGCCATTTGAGTACAGTGAACTCATTGTCATGTTCAAGAAACCAGTCTGAGATGATTCGTGCTTTATGACATGGTGCATTATCCTGCTGGAAGTAGCCATCAGAAGATGGGTACACTGTGGTCATAAAGGTATGAACATGATCAGCAACAATACTCAGGTAGGCTGTGGTGTTCACATGATGCACAGTTGGTACTAATGGGCCCAAAGTGTGCCAAGAAAATATCTCCCACACCATTACACCACCACCACCATCTTGGTTCAGAGATGCTCTTCTGCACACCTCGGTTGTAGCGAGTGGTTATTTGAGTTACTGTTGCCTTTCTATCAGCTCAAACCAGTCTGTCCATTCTCCTCTGACATCTGACATCAACAAGGCATTTGTGCCCACAGAACTGCCGCTCACTGGATATTTTCTTTTTTTCAGGCCATTCTCTGTAATCCCTAATGATGGTTGTGCATGAAAATCCCAGTAGATCAGCAGTTTCTGAAATACTCAGACCAGCTTGTCTTGCACCAACAACCATGCCACATTCATTGTCACTTAAATCACCTTTCTTTCCCGATCTGATGCTCAGTTTGAACTGCAGCAGATCGTTTTGACCATGCCTACATGGCTAAATGCATTGGGTTGCTGCCATGCGATTGGCGGAAATAGAAATTTGCGTTAAGCAGTTGTACCTAATAAAGTGGCCGGTTAGTGTACATACAGTATACACACACAAAAATATTAATTGGATTTATTACATTTAAGATAACTGGTTGCAAGCAATTTATATGTGCTAAATTAAAACAAACAAATTATCATTATTAAATTTAATTTGTTTAAATTCAACCCATATAAATTGGTTCCAACCAGTTACATAAAAAAAATTGCAATTGCGAGGAAACAATAATAAAATATTTTTTCTAGATGTTGTTTGTAACTGCAGAAAAGATTAGAAGTCATATAAATGGCATGAATGTGAGTCAATGATGGCAAAACGCTTATTTATGGGTCAATTATGGATTGCACGCAGATCACCCTTTTGACGACCTCCTCAGAGAAACCTTGTCTGGCCTTGATTTCCTCTAACGCAAATCACGCATTAACACGGTGTGCTGAAAGCCTTATCTCCTAACACTTCTTTTCAAGTGTCCTCTCTGCTCGCCAGTCCCTTTTAAAGGGCTTTGACCCTATTGGCGTTTTACATGGGCGGCACGTCCCTTTAATTACTCTCTGGTTTTGTCTCCATGCTCTCCTGCTCGCTGTATCTGCATCGCCAGACGACATGTTGAATGTTTATGGCTGCCTGTGTGCTTTTATGCTAAACGTTGCGCTCACATTTGTTAAATCTACAGCGGCTATTTAATGCAATCCACGAGTGTTTTACACATCTTTGAAATGTCCATCAAAATGCTGTGTTTCTATGAATAAATATTGTAGCATTTCTGATTTGAACAGACTAAAACAGACGCATATGCACATGTCATTTTGAGTGTGATGAGGGGTTGTTGCCGATTCACTAGACAGAACGTTATCTGCATGAATGTGACTTTAACGTTCAAGGTCATTGATGAAATGGTTATTCGTTCTGCCTCATATATTTAAGATTGTGTTTAATAAACTTTCAACTGCTCTGTAATGTTATTTTCATTTAGATTTGTCTGCATTTTAAACAATGTTGATGATTTGGGAATAAGGAATCTCACAAAATCTGTCTAGATCATGTTAAGGAATCGCATATATTTAAAACCTGAGCATGGAATTATAAATTATATACATTCATTCATTTTCCTTTGGCTTAGTCCCTTATTTATCAGGAGTCACCACAGAGGAATGAACACCAATTATTCCAGCATATGTTTGATGCAGTGGATGCCCTTTCAGCTGCAACTTTGTATTGGAAATTATAAATTATATAATTTTTTATAATAAAAAATTAAGTTAGTTTTAATACTATTAAATATATGTTTGTTATTTTACTTGTAGAGTTTATGACATTTTTATAATAACATTATATATACTGTATATAACTTAAGGGTATTAAAATAAATGTGTGCTGTATATACTTGCCACCCTTTTCTGGTTATGTATAATAAATGCTATTTTAAATATTTTACGTGTAATAATTTTTTTTGCTATTTTTTAAATGCATATTTATATTTATAAAAGAAAAAAAACGTAATATTAATGACTGATTCTTAATAATAAATAATTTTTAATTATAAAATCAATTATAATAAAATGTGTTTTATATTAATATGTTTATGTGCACTGTATTTATAAATTATGCATATTTATACTGCATGTATATTTTACATCATAAAAATTGCATTAGAATGAATAAATAAATAAATAAATAAATAAATAAATAAATAAATAAATAAATAAATAAATATATAAATAAATAAATAAATAAATAAATAATTTTGAGGACTTCTTTCCTTGCCACTGATATGTGTTTTTGTCATGTATGCTAGAGGTGTGAGCCTTCAATGCACTGTAAAAAATGAATCTGTAAAATTTACAGTAAAAAAAACAGCAACTGGATTACTGAAATACTGGTTTTGCCAATATTTCACAGTTAAAAATACAGTACAAACTGTAAAAGTAATTTCTCAGTTTTACAGTAAAATACTGTGTTCATTCATTTATAGAGGTAATATGTCTGTTTTTTGAATTACCAACATCCACACATCTTTTGTTACACAGATAGAAATGTCAACAAAGCCAGATGCAGGTGTTGATGAGAAAGTTACATAATGAGCCTATGCCTATCACAAACAACTTTTCCCATAAGCTGCTCCTTATACGGTGCTCAGTGTCACTCACACAGCTACTAAACATCAGTATGGTAACACATAAAATTAAAATCATGAAATAAACACGATGGAACATAAATCTCTAATGTACATAACTGATGAAGAAACGCCTAAAAAGATCCATATTAATGTCAACATGCCAAGCATATATTCTTCGCATATATTAAGGAAACATACTGTTAACCAGGTTACAGATTTTTACTGTAGCATTTTTTTGTTTTTTTTTTTACCGTTGAAATCACGGCCATTTTTTTACAGTGTGGTCTCATGGTTTGGTTACCTTTATCATGTCATCGATTGGGTTCAATTTGATATCTCGGTGCATCACCGTGCACTGACGATGCTTTCCATAAACAATTATTTTTTTTCTTCACAACACAAGAATTGTTGTATTGCATTTTTAAATATATTTATACAGGATATTATTCGTAATACAATTTTGCCCATTAATACAAGCAGTCAGATATATGAACTGTACCTTTAATTTAATTTGACCTGCTCAAAGAAAACACTCTTCTTGAATGTTACAAACAAAACTCAAATACAATCACAACATGAGCATTCATAGCAAATAAACTTATGTAAATATTATTCTGCTCCCTTTTTGAGTGGTTGCTAGGCAGTTGCTAAGGTGTTGCTAGGTGGTTGCTAAGGTGTTGCTAGGCGGTTGCTAAGGTGTTGCTAGGTGATTGCTAAGTTGTTCTGGGGTGTTGCTATGGTGTTGTTAGGTGGTTTCTAAGGTGTTGCTAGGCGGTTGCTATGGTGTTGCTAGGCAGTTGCTAAGGTGTTCCGAGTAGTTGCTAGACAGTTGTTAAGATAAACTAGCATGGTTCTAGTATGAATTAGCATGTTGGTAGCATGTTTTGAGTATAAACCAGCATGTTGTTAGCATTATTTAGTATAAATTAGCATGCTGCTAGTATGTTTATAGTATGAATTAGCATGTTGCTAATGTGATTAGTATGTTGTTAGTATGTTTCTAGTATGGATCATTATAATGTTAGCATAAATTGGTATGTTATTGTGTCCAATGTAAAGTCAATGACAGTTTTTACAATGGAAGTCTATGGGACAGTTGCAAGGGTGCTGGGTGTCGCTAGTCAGTTGAAAGGTCATCAGTGATTGGCAGATTGGTTAAATGAGCTCAATTATATGTCTGAATGACAGTATGGCGCAAAGTTATGAGGTCACATAGTTTGGTCCAATGTTAAGTCAATGGAACTTTTCTAAATTTTCTGGGATAGTTTTTGGGAAAACCGTAGGTCGGATCAGTTGGAAAAGATAGAGCAACGTAATTCAGTATAGTTTGAAGGTTTGGTGTTAGATTGGTGGTTGTAGTATGAACAGTCTAGGAGGAGATGCGTTCTTAAAATAGTCTAAAAAGAAGAAGACGGAAAAAGAATAAGTTTATGTAGTATAACAGTATGTTGGCTTTCTCAAGCCACCATAATAACTAGTGATGATCTATTAATGAACCAGTACTGAATTGTCTACGTCTGCATTGCGGTGCATTGAAGAAGCAATTAATTTTAACACCCTTAATGTATGTCATGTTTCTTTGTAAATAATGAAAATCTCAGACTTGTAACAGAATATAAATTGATGCAAAACAGTGTTGTCTTTAATAAAATTGCTATTTCCATTTCCTTTTTTAATCAATTTTTTAATTTCATTTAAGTTAAAACAACCATGTTCTTTCATTTAAAGCACAGACTCTGTTAATTCTTTATATTGTCTGTTATTGTAATTATAGCTCAAACTTTTGAGATTGAAATTGAAAATGTCACAATGTTCAAACCAAAATAATCCTAAAAATAGATGTTCAGGGAAAATATAAATACATGTTGTTGTTTTTTTTTTGTCTGATTGAAACCTGACAGATGCAGGAGCGGTTTTCTGTCTTTTCCACAGTCCACGATAACCTCCTGTGAACACCAATCTCTAGCGGTTTTCTTCTAGTTGGCTCAGGAACAGCCGTTATCAAGAGCGAGTGATCCCTGCAGATCTTTAGCTTTCACCCTAGAGTTTTGTGTCGATTGTTGGAGGATTGGATAGTGTGCCCTTGGACTTAGTTTTGTAGGACAGTCACTCCAGCAGAGAGAAGCAGCAGGGCTGGATTTCTGTCTGATTGTGAATCCAAATCCTTTGGTAACCCTTTGCCGTCTTATGAGCTTTAACAGCTCTTCTGAGGCCTTCTCAAATCTTCATACTACTTTTGAACAGAATTTGTGAAGATCTGATTGTTGACAAAGCGAGTCAAGAACAAATGCACTTGAACAGTGATTGAAACAACTTTCAGAAAATCCTTTGTTCATTAATTCATTTTCTTTTCAGTTTATTTTCCTTATGAATCAGGGGTCGCCACAGCGAAATTACCGCCAACTCATCCAGCATATGTTTTACGCAGCAGATGACACTCTTTCACACACATACACTATGGCCAATTTTGTTTACCCAGTTCACCTACGTATAGCGAATGTGTTTGGACTGTGGGGGAAACCAGAGCATCCGGAGAAAACCCACTCCAACACGGGAGAACATGCAAACTCAACACAGAAATGCCAACTGACTCAGCCGGGAATCAAACCAGCGACCTTCTTGCTGTGAGGCGATCATATTACCCACTGAGCCACCGTGACGCCACAGAAAATCATTAGGATTAATAAACATTTTATTACTTCCTTTACCTTATTCAGGTTTGGTTTGCTAAAACACACATTCTTGTTTCCATAGATGTAACTTGGCTTTAAGTGGATTGATGTGAAGCATTGCTGAGTCACTTTGAGTTATTGATTGCTGCAGAAGGTGAAAAATGTGGCAGTGTAAATATACTAGTGCAGACACTAGCCAATTATGTTTGTGCATTACAGAATAATAGCAATGTATCAAAATGGAGAATAAGATTAATATTTTCCCCTTAATTTTTGTTTATTGGAAAGTAGATTTTTTCAGCACATTTCTAAATATAATAGTTTTAAAGAGCCCCTATTATGGGTTTTTGAAAATGACCTTCCATGTAGTGTGTAACACAGCTCTTAGTGAAGTGAAATATCCAGCTAAAGCTTAAATCTAAAAGTGGACAGTTTTTAAAACTATTGATTCATCTATAAAAGAGTCGACTCATAGTGGTTTAAAAGAATCGTCTTGATAACGAGTCTTCAGCCGTTTCGGCGTGACGTCATTACGAAACATAATGGTTGCGCGCACAGACCCGGCAAAATTTAAACCTGCGGCCCGCCCACTAACACAGCAGCAAGAAGCTCATGAAGACGCTGTGTTTACCTGGATATCATTGGAAGTGTGAGGGGAAAGGAGTCGTTCAGAAATCTGCACGCTTACAATAGGTGATCTATCACTACACAGCTCATGCATTAGTTTCTGCCTCCATCTTGTAATGGACAGACAAGACACCAGGGGTGCAGGCAAAATAAGGACAAATTATTAGGTACACCAGCAGGCTGCTGAACGCTGGGCTTCGGCTGGTGAGCAGCACTGAAAAGGCTTGCGAATGGAGAGCGGGAGCCCGCAGAGATAGCTTGTTAGAGGACAGAGGATGCTACAACCTCCCGGCTGGGGATGTGATTGTTTAGAAAAGCAGAGTACAGGTAAGCCCTTAGAACATATAGCAGTTCACGGACGAGGTGCCACAGCAATGATTGCAAATAGAAATGATCTACATGTTTTGTTACTAGTAACCGCGTGTGCTGTATCTGATTAACTCTTTATATTCTCAAATAGCGTCTAATGCCACGTTGAAAACGCGACACGTGCTGCTTTGTTTACAGATTTAAATGCTTTCGTGAGTTCGTTCCACTGCCATTTGTCGTTGCTATGGCCACCGTTAGCTGATCCTGCACACGTGCAGCGGTCAAGGTTCAGAATAGTTCAGCTTTTGGTGCTGTGTGGATTTAAACTGAATGTGTGTCATACATATGCTAGTGTTTAACTGCACTGCTTTCGGCGCTGAGATGTCTGAAGAACACTGTTGAGAACCGGGTACTGTTTACTGTGGTGTTAGTAAGTTTACTTTAAAGCGTGTTTCGGGCGTCCACTGCGATCGGATCCTATACCAATGTTGGCAACCCGCAGGCTTGATAAACTGCGCTGGGCATTTTACTGTCTTGCGCTGAACGCTGTCGACCAATCGCAACAGGCTGTCATCGGCCCAATCAGCGCAGATTAGCTTCGTGCTATGGAGGGGTTTGGGAACAAATTAATCGCTGAACGATTTATATGGGAGTCGCTGGGATAATTAGGTAAAAATAAATGCATATTATAAGACCATGAACGTGTTTTTTGACCTTGCATACATATCAGTATGTTGTTGGAGACCCATAAAACAGAAATATGACCCTTTTCAGTGTGTAATAGGGGCTCTTTAAAGGGCATCTATTAGGGTTGGGTGATGTTGACCAGTTTAGCATCGTACAATGTCTAATGTGAAACATTGCAATAGACGATGGCATCGTCTTTATAGGCGGAGGTGAATTAATTGTTTATGAATAATTAATTATTTTATAACGAATTAATAATTTGTATCGTCTTTGTTTTACTCATAACCACATCATAAATAAATAAAGATAAGTTACACACAAATTACCACCAGTCAATCACTTTTTCCGCGGGACTCTGGCATGAATAGGCAGAGTGATCTGTGTCGTTATAATGGCATTGACAAACTTGGTTAATAAAAAAGCTGCACAACCAACAGGAACCAACCAACCGTATCTGAGGTTTCACTAAAATTACTAAGTACAAGCGTGAAAGTGAAAGATTGTAGCAGTGTACTGATGCTGTGACACGTTACCTGATAGATTCAAAAGACTGAAGAGTCGTGAGATAGAGACAAGGTTAATTAAATATCACGTTTAACAGCTGTAGTGAGACCATCCAGCGATACATCCTTGATAAACTGTCCGTCGTACACTGTTCTCTGGAGCTCAGACAAGCGCATGACAGTGTGTGTGTGTGTATGTGTATGTGGCTGTGTGTGTGTGTGTGTGTGTGTGTGTGTGTGTGGCTGTGGTCATGTGATGTGCGTTTTCAGCGGACGGAGGGCTGTTCAGACGCGCCAGTGTGGATCTGGATCATTTTTGTTTTAAAATGGCATTTTAAAACTAAGCTGTATTAGTGTAAACGGGGCCTGAATGTGTATTTTTCGCAAGCGGGTTTGCGACGGGGGCAGGGCGGAGGATCAGCAATGCCGGCTGAGCATTGTGATGTCTATCAGCCATCGTCTATTGATGTCTATCAGGCATCGTCTATCGACTCAACCATAGCATCTATGATGAAAATCATTTTTTTTGTAAGCAGTTTGGACAGAACTGTATGTAGGTATAGTATGTTCACTGTCTTATTGGAGTGAGAGAAACCCAACAAGCCTCTTTTGAAAATTTCCTGATGTTAAAATTTTACCCAAATCCAAGTCATTTTGAGGCCCACCGCAGCGTGATGTGGAAGTGTGGCTTTTCCCGCCCCCCAATTTTGATTGACAGGCAAGATCTTTCTATAATAACATGTATACACATGCCCACAAAACATTTGTTCGCAAATAAACTAAAATTAAAATATTTGTTCCAACTTTGTGATTTAATTTTTTACATTTTTTAATTTGTATTTTTTTTTAAGTTTTATTATTTAAAAACGTTTTTAAAACAGAGCATGTTTGTAATAAAGGCAGTGAAATCACAATTCTTAACCGATATAATCACCACGGCCGCATGGTGTCAGTAAACGCTAATATATGTGTGTGTGCTGTAAACGACATTTGTGTGTGACTCATCATTTCAAAAAGGCTTGAATAAACTTCACCACAAATACATCAACAATAAACTTGCTTGGTATTTTTGACTAGTGACCTTATTTCAGCTTCATCCCTGTCTGTCTCTATCGCTGGCTGCTATTTATCTGACGTAACGCATGATGAGACACACATGTGGGAACAGTGGGCGGGAAGAAGCAGCTCATTTGCATTTAAAGCCACAGGCTACAAGAACAGCTACAATGTATACTCAGACACCAAAACTGGCAGATTCTGAAGGCTATAATAAATTATTTGGTGTGTATTCTGAGCTGGAACTTTACAGACACATTCTGGAGACACCAAAGACTTGTCTTACGTCTTGTAAAAGGGGTAAAATAGATGCCCTTTAATAACTAATTTCTATTAACTGATTTATTTTATCTTTGCCATGATGACAGTACATAATATTTTACTAGATATTTTTCAAGATACTAGTATTCAGCTTAAAGTGACATTTCAAGGCTTAACTTGGAATTAGGTTAATTAGGCGAGTTAGGGTAATCAGACAAGTCATTATATAGCAGTGGTTTGTTCTGTAGACAATCGAAAAAAAAAATGCTTAAGGGGGCTAATAATATTGACCTTAAAATGAATTTTAAAAATTAAGTATGAAATGCTTTTAGAAAAAAACTGCTTTTATTCTAGCTGAAATAAAACAAATAAGACGTTCTCCAGAAGAAAAAAATATTATAGTAAATACTGTAAAAAAATTGCATCACAATTCACATACTCATTTTATAGTATAAATAGGGCAAGTAGTGCATTTTGCAAGTTCTGAAAAGAAACGAGTTAAACATGATCTTTTTTTAATAAATATATTTGCAATGTGCTTTGCAGTGTAGTTTATTTATAAAAAATTATAGTGCTATTGTGAAATAATTGATAATTTCAGATTAAATTTTAGCAGCTGCTCCTGTGGGAGTGCAGATAATTCTAAAGAGCTTGCACGCTTTCATTTCAGCAGGGTGTATTTTAGGACAATTTTTGAAGATAAAGCCAGACATTGGATTCAAATAAAACATCCCGTCAGTGGACGAGGAGCTCAGATCTGATTTATCAAAAGATTCCTTGCGTGTTAATTGCGTCCCTCTGGGGGGTATAATAGTGAGCAATTAAAGGCAGATCAGACCTGTCGTTTCACCAGCATGATGCACATCTGGCTGGCCTTCGTCAGCCTCCTCCTCCTGTTTGGGTTTGCAAACTTCGTGTCAAATGGTGGATCAGATAAGTATTTGTAAAGCAGCTCATTTCAATGTTCTTTTCCAGTTTGATTTGAACAGTATGTGGCCATCAATTCAATTATGTTTTCACTTAAGAAGGATAAGAGGGAGAGGCGGAAAAAGCTTGTAGGAAGGATTTGGGATGGCTTTTGTTTTGTCATGTTATGGGAGTGTGTCTGCATATTTTTAAGATTTATAATAATATCATATTTCTTTTAATAATACACCTTTTACCACATTGTGATTGTGATTGAGTAAAATAACTATAAATGTTGTTAAAGTTTCTATTAACCTCTTTAGGAGCTGACTTAAAATTAAATTCTCCCTGGAATTGTAAGAGTTTATTGAATTTGAGTTTGTTACTGCCTTTGTTTTGACATTGATACATAGTTAGCTGTTATTTAGGATATGTTTCTAAATATATTTGACGCATTTTTAAGCAATCTAAGTATGAAAAGGTGTATATTTGTCTAGTGTTGTCATTTATAAGTGTTAGATAAAACAATGTAGCTTGTAGAACATGAAATCATGAATAATATATTTTTTTTCTATAAAAATAAAGATATTAATATGTAACATTTCAGCTCAAATTAGCACCAAAATAATGTTTTAGAACTCTGAAACTGACCCTTTTAGGCTTTGATCCTAATTGTGCCATGTTTGTGCCTAATTGTGTTTTGGTGACTGTCGCTTTAAATTCAAATGAGATCTTTTTTTTTAAAGAGGGCGGAGCTACAAATGCCTATGTGTCAGCATAATGGCAGATGTAAAAACAAGACTAACATCCTATGCTAATGAGGAAGAGATGGTCACTCATAGGCAGGGCTTTCCCTCTCTGATGACATGAGAGAATGTCAATTAAAGTGTTTCTGCAGATTGTTTTTATCAAGTGTGATTATAAAAAAATATAATTAATTCATTTTGACCATTAAAAGCTGGCTGTTTTCAAAGACTTTTGCCACACAACTGTGTTTAAACCCCTTATAAAAGTGATATTTGCATAATAGGTCCCCTTTAAACAGAAACTCCAAATATACACTCACCGGCCACTTTATTAGGTACACTTTAATAGTACCGGGTTGGACTCTCTTTTGCCTTCATGGCAAAAATTCAACAAGGTACTGGAAATATTCCTTAGAGATTTTGTTCCATATTGACATGAAAGCTGCACATCCATGTAAATCTCCCGTTCCACCACATCCCAAAGGTGCTCTATTGGATTGAGGCTGGTGACTGTGGAGGCCATTTGAGTACAGTGAACTCATTGTCATGTTCAAGAAACCAGTATGAGATGATTCATGCTTTATGACATGGCGCGTTATTCTGCTGGAAGTAGTCATCAGAGGATGGGTACACTGATAAATGGACATGGTCAGCAATAATGCTCAGGTACTGTAGGCTGTGGCGTTGACACGATGCTCAATTGGTACTAATGGGCCTAAAGTGTGCCAAGAAAATATCCCCCACACCATTACATCACCACCACCACATTCAAAGTCACTTAAATCACCTTTGTTCCTTATTCTGATGCTTGGTTTGAACTGCAGAAGATCGTCTTGACCATGTCTACATGCGTTGAGTTGCTGCCACTTGATTGGCTGATTAGAAATTTGCGTTAACAAGCAGTTGGGCAGGTGTACCTAATAAAGTGGCCAAAATAGCTAGTAATTTAAAGCCTTTTTCATTTTGTTCTTAAGAATAATGACATAGATTAGTACATGACGTTTATATTGTTACACTACATGGTAGTAAAACGGGTTTAAAAAGCCATTTCATATCCACTTTTTTGCAACATTCCCAAACCCTTCCCGAACACCTCGGTCATTCCGTCATTAGCTGTCCAAGGGACTGAAAACTATCCAATCCCAGTATACATTATGGTTGACGCCGGTCCAGTTCTCTCACTCACTCATGTCTCATTGCTCAGCTGAATAAATCACTCTAAACTGAATTTAATGGCTTCATATCTGAACGGGTTTCTATGGACTGCGACAGGGATATTTCCTTAACTTTATTGACTTAGCCGCACAAGGGCAGTGGCTACGCGTTTAGAATTCATTTGACATTTGAGGTGGCAGGGGACTCGTTTGGTGACATTTCACCGCCATTTACAGAAATGCGTCCAGCTGAATTCAAAGATAAGAAATGCTGCGATTACATCGGCCTTTTCTTATATTGTCCAAGGACACATTTGTATGTAATTTTACCAACTGACCCATACATGCTCTGTAGGTAGAGTAAAATCCCCCAAATCCCTTCATGAAAGCAGCAGCTGCTCTCATTGCCATCTAAAGTCACCTTTTAGGAATTTTCACACATTTTTAGAGGGAAAAATACATACTTTGGGCATCTAGTGTAGTATTTAGAGAACAATGGATCAAAATTATTGTCTGTAAGAAAATAGTCACTCTTAACATCTATTTTTTTCTTTACGCAGCATTGAAATAGCAATTGAAGATATATTTTCTCGATATGTCTCAGATGTTTATTTCTCAGTCAGTGTCAGAGACTTTTTCATTAAATTCTCTTAATAACTAATTCATAATATAATAGCTCTACACTAGCTGGATGAGTATTCATATTCTTATATCTTTAGTCTGTGCTGATTCAGCCAACGTATACATTACACTTCACTAGACACAGCACACCTTCAATAATTGAACATCTTTGTGTTCTGTTGTTTAAAAAAAATCATGTTTGTTATAAACTTGTGCATAAACGGCTTGAAAGAATTTTTTTTTATCATATAAATAGTTTTAAAATTATTTATTAAAATAGTCCTTTAACTTATTTTGCCCAGAAACCTTTAAGGTGGCATGATCAATGAGGAAAATTATTTTATTTCAAGTCTGTAATACTTATTTAAGTTAATATTTAGGTTATTCACTAAAATATATCATTAAAATCGTTCATAGAGCTGAGTACAGTAAATAGTCTGTATAAAAAAGGTTGAAAATAAACCTAAGTGCAAGCAATCTAGCCTTTATAACCAAATTATTTAACAAAAGATGATATTGCAGTAAATTATTTGTAGTCTTTTAATAAGCATAATGTGTACAAGATAGAGATGGTATGAAAAGTTAATTGTTTATTTGGAAATTTGTGAGATGGAATTTGTCCAATAATAAATCTGAAACACACATGGTTGTTGTCATGCGGTGAACTCAATTGTGTAAAATAGGTGTCGTCATCGCAGCTCCAGCAGTCGCTCTTCAGATGCTGCACCGGCTGAATCAATCGTCTGATCTCGGACAAATCCGCACTAAAGTTAAACAAAATGAATTAATTAGTCATTTTTGTATACCAGTGCAATTCTATGCATGCGTCAGGGTTTGTCTCATTTGTATATTTATTTCACAAACACTTCCTGGAGAAACATCTGAGGCAAAGTCGCTATTAAATAAGGCACAATTAATGGCTCCATAAAGCCTTTGGAGCTGTATAATCTTCCTCATGGGATTGCAACATCATGCATTTTGATCAGGCAGTTTGATTGTGTGTCGTGGCGCAAACATCCTTATTACTTTTGATTAGCTTGAGGTTTCTGACTAATGGTGTTTTGGATTTGATTATGATGCCATCCATATCTATTTGCGGTCATGCTACTAGTTATATCTTAATTCAGTTTGGCTTCTTTAAAGATTAAGTCTATGTTTGGGTCCCTGTGTGTATGGACAATCATAAAAGACATGTCTCAGTCTTTTGCCCAGAGAGGATTAATGATGAATCACTGAGGTATCTGAGTTCTGGGTACGTATGTTTCGTTATAAATTAAGCAACTTAATCCACAACAGAAAAAAAGGGCTGTCGGGTGCTTCAGTAATGAAGAACAATTAGGAGCAACATCTAAACATGCTCTTGTTCTTAATCACACACACTTTAATTTTAGCTAAACCTTGAGTAAAAGTCCTCAGGCTGCAGACTCTCACATCAGAGCCAGAGAGAGATGGAAATGAGATGAGAAATTATTAACTGAAGGACACGTTAGTGGGGTTTTCCTGTGCAAAATACACCGCTATGATGCTAGAGTAGTTTCTAGGACATTCTAGGTAGTTGTTATGGTGTTGTAATGTAATGTGTTTTTATATTGTGCATTTATTGTGTTTGGTCATACACGGACAGCGCTTCACAATCATGAGGGGAAAGGTCTCTCCACCACCATTGTGCAGCATCCACTTGTGGCCCGTTTCCACTCAGTGGTATGGGTTGGTTCGGTACGCTATTATGGCGGTTTCCACTGTCAAAAGGTAGCAAAAAGTTAACCGTACCATACCACTTTTTGGGTACCCTTTCGGAAGTGTACCTAGCACAACAAAATGGCACCAAAAGTCGGAGCTAGACGCGGAGCTGAATGCTATTGGTTTTCAGAGAAGCGTCACTAGAGTGTGCACAAGCCAGGAGAATGAAAACAAAGGAAGCTCCATTTTTAAATACACAGCCGAGACATTACAGTTTTGGTTTCTTTTAATGCACTTGACGCGTGACTATATTTAAAATAACAAACTTCTTGAGCCGATGATAATAATGTGCATGTGATTATTGAAGTGCTTCTGACATCCGATCCTTTCAGAAACTGACAAACGCGAGAGTGACGCACGAAAAAACAAAGGAGAAGCAGGAAAAAACAAAGGAGCAAATTATTGTTTTTAGCAACCTAAAACATGAACAAACTGACATGTTTAACTATTATCATCACCTTTTGGACTATTATTAACTTGGAATGATGAAATTGCTTTCTAACAAGGCTTTACATGTGCTGGTGAAGATTAAAGACACAGATGAGAGGTTTGCACTGACTGGGCTCTATTTTGTGTTGTTTTAGAACCCAGACAGGGACTAAATGTATGCTGTGTACGTTTCTGTAATTAGTGACATATCTGAGACTGTAAGGGCTTATATGTGTTCATATATGTTGCATTTATTTATTTATTTTATATAATTGCAGACGTTGCAGTAGGTTATTTCGCCCTATCATTGATTTGCAGTTATAATCAAATCATGTTCATAGAAAGGTTAGTAATGAACATTTATACACAAGCATTTATGTGTATAAAGCATCATATTATATGTAAATAATCCATACAGCTTTACTTTGACATTTCCTCGAGTGAGAATGACGTCGACTGAAACTTTTTGTCGTACACCACGCCCACCAAAAGGGTACCATTGGGCCATTTGTTGATGCGACGCCCACATGACAATGGCACTAGTGCGCTCACCACACACAGCTATAGCTGGAGTGGAGAGACAGTGATACAGCCAATTCAGTGGATAGGGGATGATTGGGAGGTCGATAAGAGCTGATGAAGGGAATTTGGCCAGGACACCTGGGTTATACCCCTACTTTTAACGAGAAGTGCCATGGGATTTTTAATGACCACTGAGAGTCAGGACCTCGGTTTAACTTCTCATCCGAAAGACGGCGCTCACTGACAGAATAGTGTTCCCTTTACTATACTGGGGCATTAGGACCCACACAGACCACAGGTTGTGCGCCCCCTGCTGGCCTCACTAACACCACTTCCAACAGCAACCAACACTTCCAACAGCTAGTTTTCCCATCTGGTCTTCTATCCCAGGTACTGACCAGGCTCAGCCCTGCTTAGCTTCAGTGAGTAAACGTTCTTGAGCTGCAGGGTGATATGTTATGGGAAATTATTAAGGCATTCTGTTGTAGTTGCTACAATGCTGTTGTTGTTGCTAGGGTGCTGTGGGAAGGTTGCTAAGGAGTTCTAGGGTATTCCTATGTCACTTTGTTTGGTTGCTAGACTCTAGGATATATTTATATGTCTTTTTTGTTTTGTAGGTGATTGCAGGTAATTGTATATCTGATATTGTGACTGTGCTGAAGAAATAAAATGCTGGTCAGAGGACAGACAAAAAGCTATTTGATTATTGTACTCTATTAAATGAGAAATAATTGCAGTGCTTTTATAGTTTGTGGCACCATAGACCTTATTTACCAGCAAAACAAGCACACAACTATATTTAGAATTTTCTATTTGAGACACTCTAAAAATGCTGGGTTATTCCAACCCACTTCTTGGTGAAATAGGGACTAATCCAACTGCTGGGTTAATTTTTTTAATTGAATTAACAGGTCAAAATTTAATCCAATGTTTTGGTTGGTCCATATTTTACCCAATTTGGGTTTAAATAACCTAGCATTTCTTAGAGTGTATATTTTCGTTATTGTGGTCATACTATATTTCCGTGGAATAGCTGTTAACTCTTTTTCCCGCCAGGATTAAAAAAAGAAAAAAAGTTGCCAGCTGCAGCAAGCATTTTGGACATTTTTTCACATAAATTTTATGGTTCTCAGAATATTTTCTGCTATGAGAATGGGAAGTTTGGCTCATTTTACTGACTCAGACCTTTGAGGAAACTTTTTTTGAGTCATTTCGTTCAATTTGCTAAACTATTATTTAAATGTCAGGAGTTGCTTCCGAAGGTGATGTAGTGGCTCAGTAGGTAGTGCTGTCGCCTCACAGCAAGAAGGTCAGAGGTTCGAGCCTTGGCTGGGTCAGTTGGAGTTTCTGTGTGGAGATGGGTTGTGGCTGGAAGGGCATCCGCTGCATAAAAATATGTGCTGGATAAGTTGGCAGTACATTCCGCTGTGGCGACCTCGGATTATTTAAGGGATTAAGCTGAAAAGAAATTGACTGAATGAATGAATGAGTTGCTTCCGAACACATCTACAACTATCCCAAACATTGATCACACTACAAACAACTCATAATAGAATGCTATAAGAAAAATAGTCGTGCATTGTTTTTCCTTGGGTCTTTTTTCTATGATTAGCTCAGCTTACCTCTTCTGACATGTCTTTAAATTTGAATGGTTCGTTCACGTGACACTGACAGTCCCATATAAGCTTAACCAATGCACACAGTCTGAGCCAGAAAGACTGATGATTAGTTAGACCTTTTGAGTCTTTAGGTTTTTGATTTGTTCATTCATCACATGACAGCATGTAAAGTGACAAATGACTCAAACCGACGACTCGAGAGATGAACGAATCAAATGTTTTAGTCACAGTCCAAAGACATGCACTGTAGGTGAATTGAATAAACTAAATTGGTCGTAGTGTATGTGTGTCAATTAGTGTGTATGGACGTTTCTCAGTACTGGGTTGCAGCTGGAAGGGCATCCGCTGTGTAAAACATATGCTGGATAAGTTGGTAGTTCATTCCACTGTGGTGACCCCTGATGAATAAAAGGACCATGCTAAAGGAAAATGAATGAATGAATGAACACTGATTGAGCCTAATGACAAATGTAATGCTCTTTTGTCAGTGTTTGACCTTACAAAAATACATTATGATTGTCTCAAAACACTCAACATTAACTGCGTCATATTAAAATTATAATAAGGCATCAAACTGTCCTGCAAAATATTTGTTTTAAATAATTTTTAAATCAAATTTATTTCTAAAGTCTGATACACTGGTACACAAATAGCCAGAAAATGTGCTTTCTTTAACTCAAGTCTAAAATAACTGCATACTTTTAACAATATGCTTTACTAAGACTAAATCAGCAAGCTTCAATTGACAAATCGAATAGAAATAGCAGAATAAAGTGAATAGTTACAACTGCCTGATGTTACCACTTACTTTATATGGATTCAATATAAAGAATGTTTTGCTTAGATGGCCAAAATGTTGTCCATACAGTGCTCAGCATTAATGAGTACACACCCACAAATCTCTCATTTACATTAATATTTTCTATAGTATGCTTTACAACATTATATGTGTGCATATACATTAATTTAGTCAGTGCTGAAGCCGAATCTGGAGCTAATTATAACAAAATTGTAATGTGAAAGGGGATGCTGGACAACAGAATTGCAGATCCAAATGCAGGTTTATTAGAAAGGTAGGGCAAGCAACGGTCACAATCAGGAGCAAACAGATGTATACAGGAAATCCAGATTCCTGGTCAAAGCACAGGCAGATGGTCAGTACAGGCAGGCAGCAGGCAACATAAACAAACAAACAAGGCAAGGGTGAAAAACAAGGCAAGGAAAAAGCGTCACAATGTTCACTAACAGTATAACAAGACTCAGCAATGAGAGTGTAAAAGTGAACCGTATATATGTGCAATCAGTCCATGAGCAGCATCAGCTGTGGGAGGGTAATCAATGGAGACGTGGATATATATATAATATATATATAATTTTGTTGAAATTTTGTAGTTTGTAATCTTTTTTGGCAATATTTTGCATGGATTTAAATATATTATCTTTACATTTCTAAAGATGTTCTGTAACTAAAATGTATAATATTAATAAATGTATGTGTTTAATAAATCTGTTTTGTTTAAATGCACCAATATATATTACCTATATTCACTGAGAAATGGATGAAAATATACATTTTCCAAATGGTGTGTACTCATACAGTATATGCTGAGCACTGTATACATACAAGGGAACACTGATTGTAGGTGCTAAGTTCTGAGTAGCAACTAGGGTGTTTTGTGAGGTTGCTAAGGTGTTTTAGGTGCTTGGGATGTTATGTGAGATTTTGTAGATTCTGGTGGTCTTATTCACTAGGGTTAATAGTACCATAAAAGTTAGTATGCTGTTTAACACTAAGGAGCATGTTCAAATCTCATGCCAAGTATGCACAGTAGTGGTTTACAAAACAGCATTAATAATACAGTGATTCAATAGAGGAGAGGGGATAAAGCATTCGCTGTCGATAGATTGTGCTCATGTTGATGGACAGATGACGACCTTCATCAGCAGAGCAGGAAATAGAGGAGTGATTAGCATGATGAGCTCAACACACACACACACACACACACACACACACACACACACACACACACA
>CAIGQZ010032248.1:3019667-3039584 GCA_903798205.1 Danio tinwini | reverse complement strand
TATATATATGCTAAGGGACAAGGGCCAAGGGACCACTAGTAAAAACTTGTCTTTGGGCTAATTTGGGTACATTTAAGTTCTTGGAGAACATTGATTATTGTACACTGTCCCTTGTTGTGAAAAATAAATAAACTTAATATATATACTTATTTTTTTAATTATTCATTTTTTACCCAGTTTTTTTAACCATATGGACCGTAAGCGACAGTGGAAACACAATTGGTGTCTGAGACTTTTTCCTTTTTCTCGCTTTAGGCCTGACAGTGTAACCGCGGCCACTGAAGCCTCCGCCAGCTCCGTGTGTGTGTGTGTGGACATACTCCGCTTTCTAGGGAGATTGCTGTTGGCTTTTTGCCTAGTCCTCAGTTTGACAGAGATGGATTTGTGGGTAATGGAGTCCCTGGGGTGGAGGGGATAAGTGGGCGTCCCAGGGGTTCAGATTAGCGTGGACAGAGCGCCGGTGTGCTGAGTCAGCCTGTAACACCAGACCCGCTGTGTGTAAATCACTGGCAAAAACCGCTGACAGGAGGAACAATGCTGACCTGCAACTCAGACTGTGGCCTGACTTGCACTCTTTTTTACTTAGTCTAATGGAATTAAATTCATGTTGATTGTTTTTTTAAGTGCACTGTTTGGTTAAATCTCTGTGCTGTGCATGTTTTTTTTTTTTTTTGCTGTTTGGTTGTGATTTTAGCTCTATACTCATCTGTATGGTTGTTTATTCAGTATAATTATTTTTAGATCGTTTAGATCAGGAGTGCTTAACCCTATTCCTGGCGATCGACCTTTCTGCAGTTTTCAGTTGCAGCCCATATCAAACACACCTGCCTGTAATTATCAAGCTCTCCTCACGTTCTAATTAATTGGTTCAGGTGTGGTTGGTCAGGGCTGGAGCTGAAATCAGCAGGAAGGTCGATCGCCAGGATCAGGGTTGAGCACCCCTGGTTTAGATCTATTGTTTGACAGCTGTAAGATAAATCAGTTCATTGAAGTTTCTTTTTTTGTGAATTTATGTATGCTGCTTTAGTAGTTCACTATTATGTTCTGCTGTGCTGAACTTATTAATAGAATATTTATGTAAAGTCAATTATTATTATTATTAAAATTAAATATACAAACAAACATTCATTATATACAGTAATTTACTGTAAATTACATTTTTATTCATACATGCTGTATATGTTTATTTTTGACCATAGCATTTTAATTTCAAGTTATCATTTAGAAATTATTACTGTACAATTATATAAGGGTCAAACACATCAAGCACACTTGTTTTTTTGCATCAAATTAATTGCAAAAGAGATTTTGTATACACAGAAATTCAAGTGTTTACTTTAAGTGAGGTTTATAAACTAATTTCGAGAGGATCACATGCTTATAATTGCTTGCGGCCGGTACCACATTATCCAATTTGTGATTCACCAATCAGATGATTCCTAAGCCACTATAAATACCCTAAGTTCCATTTCACAGCCATCTTTGTTTATAAGAATCCCCCTTTTCCAGCCCTACTTCTCCTCCTTTTCTAGATGGGTGACACGGTGGCCCAGTGGTTCGCACTGTTGCCTCACAGCAAGAACATCACTGGTTCTAGTCCTTACCAAGCCAGTCAACATTTCTGTGTGGAGTTTACACGTTCTCCCCGTGCTCACGTGGGTTTGCCCCGGGTTCCCTGGTTTCCTCCCACCGTCCAAAAAACATGCAACTTAAGGTAATTGGCTAATCCAAATCGGCACGATAGACATGCTCCTAGTAGGTAGTCCTCTCTTAAGAGCAATCACTATCTGTTCATCAGCTACTACAGCAGAGGAGTTCTCGAGATCTACCTGAGCTCAAACTCCCCTCTCACCTTGCAAATGGGAGGGAGCCCCAGGCTCGACGATCTTAAGAGCTCAGGGCTCTCTCCTGGGACAGCATGCCAAACAAGCTTTTTTTCCAGCTAAGTATGAACTCTTGAAAGTTAAAAAACCCCAAAAACATTTAGTAAAATGTGGATGAAAATATGGATGAAATACTATCCCATCATTATTTAAAGTTTGTAAAAATTAAACAACATACTTATTCAGACAAGTGTTTAGTAAAATGCATCAAATAATCTCTAAATTGTGTCATATTTTAAACTAAAAGCTTATTGCTGACTGTTGATTAAAGTCTAGTAGTTTTAAGTATAGTTTAATATTTTAAAGCTCAAATAATTGAGTATTTTGGGGTCAAACTTTGCTCTATAAACAGAGTCTTATAACGTCATAACAATATTCATTCATACATTTTCTTTTCGGCTTAGTCCCTTTATTAATCTGGGGTCGCCACAGCGGAATGAACCGCCAACTTATCCAGCATTTGTTTTACGCAGCGGATACCCTTTCAGCCGCAACCCATCTCTGGGAAACATCCATGCACACACATTCACACTCATACACTATGGACAATTTAGCCTACCCAATTAACCTGTACCGCATGGACTGTGGGGGAAACAGGAGCACCCGGAGGAAACCCTCACGAACGCATGGAGAACATGCAAACTCCACATAGAAACGCCAACTGACCCAGCCGAGGCTCGAACCAGCGACCTTCTTGCTGTGAGGCGACAGCACTACCTACTGCGCCACTGCGTCATCGTCATAACAATATTCTTATTCTAAATATGCCTGACAAGATTTTTTAAGTATGTACAGTGCCTATAGAAAATCATCATACCTCTTTGAAATAATTATTTTATTTGTCATACAGCCTGAAATCAAATCACATTCCAAATAACTTTTCCAGCCTTTTGAAATGTTTTTGTAGTCTCCTCCTAACCTTTGCCTTTCTACAACTTCATCCTAAAGGTCCTTTGAAAGCTAGGTGTGTGGTTAAAGGTATAGATTTTCACAGGGTATGAGGATTTTCTATAGGCACTGTAAACTATTATTACAGCGAACAACATTTATTATTATTTTTTAAAAGTAAATCATGTTCAATATGTATATTTTATTATTTTTTATTATGAAAAATGTGTTAATTAAGACACATTGTAATGTATTACACTTTAATTGTTTTGATGCTTGACCCATCTACTGATTTTCACATGCAAGATGCTGATATCTACAGTAAAAGTCCAAACTATTGTCTAAAATATATTTTTTTATTCATTCATTAATTTTCTTTTCGGCTTAGTCCCTATATTAATCTGGGGTCGCCACAGCAGAATGAACCGCCAACTGATGCAACATATGTTCTACGAAGCGGATGCCCTTCCAGCCGCAACCCATCACTGTGAAACATCCATACACTCATTCACACACATAGACTCTGGACAATTTAGCCTACCCAAATCACCTATACCACATGTCTTTGGACTTGTGGTGAAACAGAAGCACCCGGAGGAAATCCACACCAACACAGCAAGCTCCACACAGAAATGCCACCTGACTCAGCCGAGGCTCGAACCAGTGACCTTCTTGTTGTGAGGCGATTGTGCTACTCACTGCGCCACTATGCAGCCCTATGCATTTTTTCTTTTTCAAATATTTCCCAAATGATGTTTAACAGAGCAATGAATTTTTCACAATATTCCCTATAATATTTTTTCTTATTTGTTTTATTTCAGCTAGAATAAAATCAGTTAAAATCATTTTAAAGTCAATATTATTAACATTGTAATGGCAAATTATTTTCTTCCTGTTCACAAGGAATACTTTTTAATGTGAGAACTGAAATTGAATAAAGTCAGACAAGGTTGTCTTTCAATTGCTTTAATTCTCCAAAGAATGATCAGTTTACACACAGACAGCCTCTGTGAGCAAAAGGATCCCAAGGATGGGCTTACAGGTATTTTTAAAGACAAATGTTATTGTTTTAGATAAGAATTTCTCTGCAGCTCCTTAACTCTTAAACAACCAGTAGATTACACATGGCTGTAATAGCCCAATGAATATAATGCATTTAATGTTTACTTTAGCAAAACCTTAATCAATTTATAATATCAACATATAATTGTCAATCATCAATATATGATCATCAATGTTAAAAATTTCCATCACAGCTCCCTTTAGCAATATTTTTTTTTGGATTGTCTACAGAGCAAACCAATGTTATACAATGACTTGCCAACTTAAGCCTGGTTTATACTTCTGCTGTGATCGCCGTAACCGTGAATTCATACTTCTGCACGCTGTTTCTGTTTCTCTGCAATACACTTCCGAAACGCTAGCTGGCAGTAGGTGTTTATGTTTCTCTGTGTCGAGTTTCTTCACTGGTGTTCTGTTTTTTCTGAACACTTCTTTAATGTACAAGTGGCTCAAATTCGCTCATTTTGAGGCGGGAACCGACGGACGTGCAACAACTTTAATCATAAGGTAAACACAAAACAACAGTCTCCATCTGGAGCTCCTTCACGGGACTCCACACTTGTAAACACTCGCTCCATCAGGCGCGCGGCTCTCACCTCCACCCACACTCTTCCGTGCTACCAAGCCGACCAATCACAGAGCTTGCACTACGCATACGCGTTACATTTTTTGAGAGGTGAGCGTCAACGTTGCCGATGGCCACGGCGAGGGGCTATGCGCTCATGCGTAGGCTGCGCTGTAGCATTTGCATGCGCTTGACGCAGAAGTATAAATCGGCCTTTACTTTAACTTGCCTAATTAACCTAGTTAAGTCTTTAAATTGCACTTTAAGCTGAGTATCTAGTAATGCTTTTTGTACTGTCATCATGGCAAAGATAAAATAAAAGTTAGTAGAAATGAGTTATTAAAACTATTATGTTTAGAAATGTGTTGACGAAATCTTCCATCTGTTAAACAGAAATTGAGGGAAGCAATATGCAGGAGGGCTAATAATTCTGACTTCAACTGTAGCTATTTTGAGCACAAAATTCTGTCATTGGTTGATGTAAATGAAATCACAGCATGCCTGACTCTGGACCTTTTCTTTCTTGCAGATTTATAATGATAAGCGGAACCAGTTCGATGTTGTGCGAAATACACCCAAGCAGCTGGTGGAGAAGGTGGCAGGAGACATCGCCAAACTGCTCAACAGGAAGCGCAAGGCTCTGGAGGTAAGCAAGCGCTAGCATTTGCTCTTCGCTGCGGGATTCCCAAGCCGGTGCTAATTGCGGTGTAAAACTCGTATTGGTTACATTAAAAAGGGGAATCGATCTGCTGTCTCTTTTAATCAGAAAAAAATTGGATCTCTTCAAAAAAATATTATCAATGCCCACTGTTCTCTATTAGCCTGCTTAACTAAGCAGGTAATGAGTTTGTCTTCCTCCAATCTGCTCCCTCTTCAAATCCACAGGACTCCGACACATAAGACGTGCACAGTGTTTTCAGGGATGAGTGGAGCGTCTCATTTACACGTTTACACAGAAACACCATGCTTTTTTTTTTCTTTTGGACATGTGCATTTTTGTGGTGTCGGTTCGAGTCATTTAGAGGCTGATTGAAGTGTGTGGAATGCGGAGGCACATTGTGACAATTACAGCTGAAAAATGAGTGTTTATTAAGCGTCAGAAGTGAGTCATGTGTTTGGTAAGTGGAGTACTTTTGACTAAAAGTAGCATATGAACACTGCCTGGGGTCTTGCACTGGGAGACACTCGGAATTTCTTATCATAAATTGGTGTTCAGCGAGATTAAAGATTCTCAAATGTGAGTCATGCGGCGGATGCACACCAGAGACTCAAATTGCTAACTCTAGTGTGCTACCTCTGTATACTCTCTTGTATTGCTGTCACGATACTGGAACTTCCTACTTCGATACGATACCTTGAGAAATACCGATATTCAATACCTTTTTCGATACCATGCACAGTAAAAAAATATCTGTTAATTAACAGTTTCTGTATTTAGTCATTTTCTTAAGTGCTTTCTGTTTATTTACGGTTGTGAATAGCATTATGGGATGTTGATCTCTGCTCTGTCGACTTTTGATGTTGAAAATTAACTCTAAAGTGTAAAAAAGTGACAAATGACAAAGTGAAAGTAAATTTAGTAGTTTAAAAATAATATAATAAAAAAATAGTATATGAAAAGTTTAGATGCAAAAACCTCTAAGTGCCGTCAGAAATTTTAATCGAAAATGAGCATTGTTCACAGCCTCCTTTGTTTATGTTGAGTTATCAGAATCAGAATCAGAATCAGACTTCAATTATTTCACTTTGAAGACCATCAAAATAACTTATTCTTTGCCATAAAAGTGAAATTACTGTACTTACACACAGAAGCTTGATAGAAATGCTCGTTTTAGAAGAAAATTTCTGATGGCATTTAGAGGTTTTTGCATCTGAACTCTTCATATCATTTATGTATTGGCAGTTTATGACTAGGGTTTTGTAGCGTAATATATGATACCAACCCAGACAATATATCACTTTTAATTATTAAAAATGTTAATAAAATTCCCTTTCTCAAACTTTGCAAGATTAAAGGTTGTTGGAAGAAAGATCAAATGCCCCATAATGCAATTCAAAAGCATTAATAAATGGGGAAAATAAAAACATGAATCACAAAATACGGAAAACTGCTAATTTAGGGATTGTTGTACAGCGTGGGGAGCAAATTCCACAACATTAAAAGTATGCAAATGAAGTAAAAAGGTAAAAAAATTACTTACCCATATTATGCTTATTGCCAGGTATGTCAGCATTTCGTAAATCCAATAGGCAATAAATTACCAAAAAGTTAGTGCAGTCTTATCTTATTTTCAGATTAAAACAGAATTGTTAAAATCTTAATATTATTATTATTTATTGATCTCCCTGCTGGTGAGATGAGTAAAGAGTGTGCGAGAGATCGAAGTCAGTATCGATACTAATCAAAAGCAAAACTGTATTATTAACGGTATCATATTTTTCGGTATCAATATTTATCAGTATTTTTGACAACACTATTCCTTAGGAATTGAGCTTGGTTTGTCAGCTTAGGTATATGTGTTTATATTTACAGTTTTAAAGTCCCAAGGAAATCAAAATATACTTTTCTTATTTGTGTATTTATTTAGTAGTGCTTATTATAAACAATGTATATGTGCACTTCATTCATTCATTCATTCATTCATTTTCTTTTTGGCTTAGCCCCTTTATTAATCAGGGGTAGCCACAGTGGAATGAACTGCCAACTAATCTAGCATATGTTTTATGCAGCGGATGCCCTTCCAGCTGCAACCCATCACTGGGAAACACTCATGGACTCACATTCACGCACATACACTACGGACAGTTTAGCTTACCCAATTCACCTATAGCACATGTGTTTGGACTTGTGGGGGAAACTGAAGCAACTAGGAAACCCACGCCAACACGAGAACATGCAAACTCCACACAGAAATGCCAACTGACCCAGCCGAGGCTTGAACCAGCAACTTTCTTGCTGTGAGGCAATCGTGCTACCCACTTAGCCACTGTGATGCCCACTTCATTATTTTGCCAATTTTTATTTTTTTTTCCCCCTTTGAACACAATATATTTTTATTTTAGGAAACATTTATAATATTTTGGGACAGTAAACATGTCAGGCTAAATAATTCAAATAAATCATTGACCTCTGCTATCTTTATAAGTGTCAAAAACACAAAGTTCTTTACAAAACATAAAAAACACATTAATTATTTTGCCAATTTAATTCCCCCTCAGAATCTTTAATCAAATGCCATATTCTTCTCTCCCACCTTGAAATAACTTTTTTTCACTTCTGGTCACATGCAATGCCTTTAGGGCGGGGCCATCATGTCATCTCACTTTTTACTCTGATTTCGTCCAATCATCAATCTTCTTTTGTTTTGTTAGCAACACCCATCTTCCAACAATCCAATTGATTCCCAAAGAACAAAATCATGCACCGCCCTACATTTTTTTTTCTAATTTCAGGGACAAACTTAACTTTTGTTTCATGGCAACTTTAAAAGCAATAATTCATCTAAACTGAACAAATGCTATCGTTTGCACTTTAATAGTTAATGAAAGCAAGCATATGCAAATGTTTTATTGATTTGAAAACATTTGATTTATTTAAATATTTTAAATATTTTTGAGCTAATAGTCCATAAAACAATTCATATGTAATTTGTTTCTTTGATTTGGATTTGCTGATTGCAAATGTAAGAGTCAATTTTATGTGATTTAATCTTATGTAAGTTTAACTCAAGATATTTCTAAGTGAAAATCTCGAATCTGATTGGATGATAGCCATGCAATATTCCCATAATAACAGCACTCGTACCGCCTCCTCACCCTTCTGTATTACTCCACCCACATAGTGACAGCATAATTGACAAATATTGCAACTGTTGGATAACATAATTACTTTTAAAGCTTTTTAGGTGAGAATGTAGTTGTTAAGATTGCAAATATGCAGTTTATTTATAAGGATAGTGCCTATTTTAAATATTTTTAATTTCGGAGATGCATCGCGTTGGCATCCATCAGAGCAAAAACAGTTGATGTTGTCCATCCACAAGATGGCGAGAGAGACCGCAAAACAAGCACTTAGAAGATAAAAACTCAGCGTTATTATAAAATTACAGCTGATCAAATCATTATAAAACTGATAAGTGACATTCTAAGTCGACCTTTCTCTTTTGTATGTTGTAGTGCTGTATTTATGCCATAGTAATTATAGTGTATTGAGTGTGAGATGGAACTCAGCAATGTATGTATTTTGTGTTGACCACTCTTTGTATAACCCTGAGTTACTTTTTGGTTGGCTGTCTGTTTGTTTTTAATGTGTGTGTGTCCTGTTTTTGTTACTGCAGACTAGTTCAGTAAAAAAAAGAAAGAAGAAATGCCTGCATGTGTTTAGTGTTTTTCCTAGTGCTTGCTTTGCTTTGGCTTTATCACAGTCTAATTATTGTGATATCCAGACTGCCACAGAGAAATACTGGGAAATCTCTGTAGACTGATGGCATTTCATCTCGATCAGCCTTATAATCTTAAAATGTCAGCAAAATCACCTGTTTTGTCATCACTTTAGACATTATGCTAGAGAATCTAAAAGCTCTAGCTCTAAAATGATGTTTGTGAATTAGCAACAGTTTCTGCTGTTCTGATGGTCAGCTCCAGATGTGAATAAATGGCGGAAGAAAGTAGTCCCACATACAAAAGGGTTTTCACACTCTTGCGTGTTTGATTTTCTTTTTTATATACATGATTATGCAGTTAAACTGTTAAATAAAGACAATATCACATGAGTAGCAGTGTGATATGGCTGTATATCGGCACTGGTGGGAGGCGTCCATTGTTGCCTGCAGCCACGTGCTAATGCACGCCTCCCACCAGTGCCGATATACAGCCATATCAGACTGCTACTCGTGTGGTATTGCTCATATATACAATAAATAATTTATATCATACTATCAAAGCATAGAGTTATATTAATTTTGACATTTATTGCATCAGAGGTTGCTTTTATATGAATTCTGGATTCTCTGCAATGTGATCTACAATTGGCTCTTCAGCAAATTATGCAGTCATGTAGATTTATTTTGTTTTAATGGGACACCATGGCTTTTACCTTTTACATAAGACTTAATCTAAGTAATGCAAAGAATTTACTTCATAATCAACTTGTTCTCTAATAGTAATAACCCCTTGCAATGCTTTACTAAAAAAAGCATTTGAATGTTGACAATGTGATAATTTAGTGAATTAGAATTCAGTTTCAGCACAAAATCAAGCAATATTCCCCTTAAACCATTCACCATTTTTGGATAAATTAGAATGCATTCCCATTTTTCATTTATGCAAACGATGTGAGCAATGCCAATTCATGCCAAAATGAGACATCTGCTAAAGCAATGTAATTTTGCTGCTTACTGAAGGCTGTAGCGGGGTGCGGTCTTGCTAGGCAGCTCACTAGGGTTTTGGAACAGAGACGATGTTTTAGTGCTCTGGAATTGAGTTGCTTCGCCACAAAGCGGCAGTGCTCCGAGTGCTTCCAAAGCTGTTTTCTTCACTGAACGGCTAAAGATAGGGCCTGCTGCTATCAGGGCCGGCAATATATTGGCGACCAGACCGAACCATCACCCAAAGCCCAGCAGACTCCCGACAACTGAGAGACACAGAGCGAGAGAGAGAGAGGGAGAGAGAGCGAGAGAGAGAGAGAGAGAGAGAGAGAGAGAGAGAGAGAGAGAGAGAGAGAGAGAGAAAATGGGCCCAGAATGAGAACGGCCCTTCAGGCGTCAGGAAATGCGAGGAAATGAAGTTCTGAAATCATTGATTTCAAAATGAGCTGCAGACGGGAGAAATTGAGAGGAAAGAGAGCGAAGTGGGACAGAGGATGTAAAACAAGGTAAAGCAAGAGAGGAATGAGGAGACGTCTTGTAATCTCATGATAAAGAGTTGGACGGGAAGAGTTTTGACATTGTTTAATGGAAGCTCATAATAAACTTGTGTTGTGATTTATGGTTGTTTGCACACTATTGATTTGGTGTGTGATGTCAATAAATTATGGAGCTAGATCAGTCTCAAAAATAATACAACACAATTCACATTTACAAAATCCAATTCACAAGTTCAAAACACGATTCATAAATACATCAGTCCAATTGATAAATTCAAAATACGATTCATAAATGCAATAGTCCAATTCGTAAGTTCAAAACATGATTCATAAATACACAAATCCATTTCATAAGTTCAAAACATGATTCAAAAATACATCAGTCCAATTCATAAATTAAAAACACAATTCATAAATGCATCAGTCCAATTCGTAAGTTCAAAACACAATTCATAAATATGCAAATCCAATTTGTATATTTAAAACACGATTCATAAATGTGCAAATCCAATTCGTAAGTTCAAAACACGATTCATAAATACGCAAATCTAATTCGTAGGTTCAAAACAGGATTCATAAATACACAAATCCAGTTTGTAAGTTCAAAACACGATTCATAAATACGCAAATCCAATTCATTTGGCAAAAATATCTATGATTTTTACTTTTGAATTTAGGAATTGTGTGTTTACTAATTTTGTAAATGTGAATTGTGCTGGGCGTCACGGTGGCACAGTGGGTAGCACAATCACCTCACAGCAACGAGGTCGCTGGTTCGAGTCCCAGCTGGGTCAGTTGGCATTTCTGCGTGGAGTTTGCATGTTCTCCCCGTGTTTGTGTGGGTTTTCTCTGGGTGCTCTGGTTTCCCCCACAGTCCAAAGACATGCGCTATAGGTGAATTGAAGAAACTAAATTGGCTGTAGTGTACGTGTTTGAATGCAAGTGTGTATGGGTGTTTCCCAGTGTTGTGTTGCAGCTGTAAGAGCATCCGCTGCGTGAAACATATGCGGAACATATTTTTCCGTTGTTGCGAGCCCTGATTAATAAAGGAACTAAGCCAAAAAGAAAATGAATGAATGAATGAGTTGTGCTGTGCATGTATCAACTTTTATTTTGTAAATGTATTATTTTTGAGACTTATCTGGCTCCATAATATATGTTATCTGCATTTCAGAATCTTTCACACATAAAGAAACATATCCGTGTAAATATTCATACACTCTGAAGGTCTTTGCACACATAGTTCGAAATTTCAGATGTGTTTCACACAGAATCTTTGCACATTGACTCCAATGCATGTAAATGAATCCGTTGTGGGAGAAAAAAATGGCAAAATAATTAAAAACTGCAAACAATGATACTTTAGTTTTCTCTGTTTTTTTAAAACAGACAAAAAGAGGAAAGTTTTAATATTGTGTCCATCAATTTTTTTGGTTTGAACAAGAGGAAGGAAAGTTTCTTATGAAAAAGCTGTGTGGGATTATTCCACAATTCGAAGTTCATGTAGGAAGTCAGTAGCTCAGTTTGATACTTCACTTGAAATACTGCAGCAACATAGTTAAAAACTCCAACTTCCATTAATGAATTGATCCTGAACAGATATTAAAAGTATGTGCATGGACACACAAGCACACAATTGACGCAACAAACTGCAGTATTAGAAAAGTGCATGTGTATGAGGCAATGATTGAGACCAGGATAGAATAGGCTACAATGGTGTTTCTTATTCTCAACCATCTGCTTTATGTTTGTCTTTATATTCCACAATTTGTTAAAAAAATTGCTCTGTGCTTTTAAGACAACATGAATTAATTTGTCAAACACCATTCTAGATTTTGACTTTTGCCTTGTACGGTGGCTCTGAAATGTCAAAACAACTTTTAAAATGCTTACTGCGAATGCGATAATGGAAATAATGAAATCTGATACAGATTTTTTCTGTGATGTACGAAAGTTTTGGAGGCAGTGAGTATATGTGATTGACATATAACATGAGGACATTTTTTTTTTCAATTTGCAAATATTGCGGATGGAAATTGGACTTTGTGTGCAATAAGTTGTGCTAGGTTGTTCTGATACAATTTGGGGTCAAATATGGACAAACAGCTTGTTTGGTTAAATTTTGAATTAGAGTAGATTTTAATTAGGATTAAAACAACTCATTATTTTGGATCAGCATAAAAAATCATAAGCTTTTTGACTGTGTAAACCTTCAGTCAAAAAATAAAAGAAAAAATAAAATTGGCCCTTGACTTGATTTGGTATTGAAATGCATTTTTACAATGAGATGCACCTAAAACTTTTATTTTGCCATTTTTATCAGAGAAACTGGTCCATTCCAGCTCTGACCTGTTTATTCACACCTGCTTCTTTAGGTCACCACTAATGAGACCCTCCGCCCCAGTTCACATACTCTCTGTCCTATATATCATATCAGATGATTAGTGTGTCCCAATTTATAGTTGGTGTGAAATAGTTTGCCTGAAGTACAATAATGATGATGTTTTTTATTAGGTTTCGATGGGCTTTATTTATAAGGAGAATCAAGAACAGAACAAGTGTCTTTGTAAGTTATTTGTACCACCATTGTTATGTTGTTAAAATTAATTATGTACATTTTATTCTTATACAAATTTTTCTTCTACAAAGTCACTATTTGAATTGACAGATTACATGGCAAATTTCATACATAGCATGACATTTATGCACAGTAGATTTTTTAAGTATATTGCCGCGATATATATTGCAATATTAATCAAATTTCACCAGATGATTTGAATGGGTCTATTTGGAAAGATTTCATTAATTTAGATCGACAGGGACAATCAAGTCTTTTTCTATGCAGTGCATCTGCATAAATTACATTTAAAAAACAGGGTCATTGTTGTATAATTAATAAAAAAAATAAACTTTCTTAAAATTTCTTAAAATATCTTTTAATCTTTAATAAATAATTGAATCTTTCGATGTGACTTTTGCAGATACACACATTGTGACATCAATGCTCAAATGATATATTGTTCAACCCTAAATGCAAATTTCATTTACGTCTTTGTGAAACCATCTCGTGAACTATCATCACATTTTAGAATACAGTTAGTGAAACTACTTTAAAAAACTACTTCTAATGTTGTTATGTTTGGTTTGATTATATATTAAATATTGATTATATACACTACCAGTCAAAAATTTGGGGTCATTTTTTAAATGTTAAAATTTTAAATTAAATATTCTTGTGGCATTAATTTAAAGTAAAAAAAAATTAATTGTTAAATACTTATTTATTAAATATGTATATATTACTTTAAAAAAGTATTGCCTGTAGTTTTCAATGAATTATTACTCCAGTCATTAATGCTTTTATTACTATTACCATTAATATATATATATATATATATATATATATAAATATAAACACAAACAACAACAACAACAACAATAATAATAATGATAATGATAATAACAATAATAATTAATATTAGAGTGATTTCTGAAGGATCATGTATCTGAAGATTGGAGTAATGAAGCTGAATCTTTAAAATCACTGGTTAAATGATTCAATTAAACTGTAAACTACTTTTGAACAAATATTTTATAGTGCAATAACATTTCACAATTTGACAATTTGTATTGTATTTTTGATGACAAAACCAGCCTTGGTGAGCAGGAGAAGCTTATTTGAAAATATTTAAAAATCATACTGACCCCAAATTGCTTTGAATTGGCTTAATTTGCCTCTTTTGTTGTTTTGTTGCATTGAATTATCTGCAGAATTAATTTGTGTAAATATACACTTTATATATCAGAAGTTTTTTTTATTTTGGCATATTTAAAATGTGTACATCTTTACCACAATTTTGGTGTAATTGGGTAACTGCTTGTCAAAGCGTTCTTACATAAATTGCTTCATGATAGAGATCCTCTCTGCTCTAATTCTTTGCAGCTTCTTGTTTTGTCTGGCTTGTTTTACTCAAGAGGGCTGATGTGCATTTGTGTCGGTCTTTTTGTCCTGAAACGTGCCTTTTTCATTTGCCCATTTAGTGGATGCATTTAGTACTGTTGTAATGACCTGAGACGGATTCCTCATAAAGGGCTGATGTAGTTCTGATGTTGTGCTTCTTCTCATGGAGGGATCTCGGTCTTCTGGGAGGGTTTGCTTGTTTGTTTGGGTCCCGTCATATATTTTTAGAAGCTTTTAAAACTTTATAACTGTGCTTGTGAGTGGCAGATGTCAAGGAAAGCTGTCATGTAAACTAACAGTATTGCTCTCTCTTTGTCTTTTTCCCTCTCTCTCTTCCCAAACCAGCTGATATTGCAGAACAGAAGCTGCCAATCAAACTCTGTACACATTGAATTACTTACACTGTCACTTACAGCCATGATCAGTCATAATTTTCTTATGGGCAAATACAGTGTCCTTCATCAATGAGTATACCCCCATCTGAAAATTTATATCTTGACCATTTTTAGTTAATATAAACTACCTGACAAAAGTGTATATTGTGTATATTGTAACTTGTCACCCATCCAGATTTTAGGAACAGCAAATAATAACTTGACTAGTTGATCTTTTGGTATCAAAAGTGGCTTATATAAAAGGCAAAGGCCTCTAGATTATGCTTATTTAACCCAAATAAAATATGATCATACCTTGATTTTTAATTCTTTAACTAGGACAGTAAGGTCTGACTTTGCTTAGATGAAAGTCTTGTCACTTAACAGAAATAATGCACAATATATAATATAAAGTCATGGTGCAGTAGAACAAGAATTAATATTGTGCATGGCTCCCATGAGCTTAGATAACTGCATCCATACATCTCTGCAATGACTCAAATAACTTATTAATGAAGTCATTTGGAATGGCAAAGAAAGCGTTTTTGCAGGACTCCCAGAGTCCATCAAGATTCTTTGGATTCATCTTCAATGGCACCTCCTTCATCTTACCCCAGACATGCTTAATAATGTTCATGTCTGGTGACTGGGCTGGCCAATCCTGGAGCACCCTGACCTTCTCTGCTTTCAGGAACTTTGATGTGGAGGCTGAAGTATGAGAAGGAGTGCTATCCCGCTGAAGAATTTGCCCTCTCCTGTGGTTTGTAATGTAATGGGCAGCACAAATGTCTTGATACCTCAGGCTGTTGATGTTGTCATCCACTCTGCAGATCTCTGACACGCCCCCAATACTGAATGTAACCCCAAACCATGATTTTTCCTTCACCAAACTTGACTGATTTCAGTGAGAATCTTCGGTTCATGAGGGTTTCAATAGGTCTTCTGCATGGTCTTCCATAGATGAGTCATGGGAACAACTGGGATTGACGACAAGACCTTTGTCAGGTAGCGTACATATGCATTTTTACAAAACAATTTTATTAAACAGCTACAGTAAATTCATTAAAATTGGTCAACAACAATATATTTAACATTAAACAAGGGGTTGCATTAAAAATTCTAAAAACTTAAATGAAGATGAAGATTTTGATTTGTGCTATTTTTTTATTTATATTTTTTCTTCTGACATTCATTGAGGTGCACTCAATTTTGCATTACAATCTTATTATTATTACATTTTGATTAATTTAGCATTTCATTTATCATCAGTTTTTATTATTGGTATGCTCTGGAAAAAAAACTCTGATAATAACTGAGTTATTTCAATCCGTATCTGGGTAAAACATGGACAAATCCCACAGCATTTTTTTTTTATATAATTTATTAATAATATCCCAAATTTAACCCAATTTTTTGTATTGTCCATATTTTATCCAAGTTTGGGTTGAAATAACTCAGCGCATATTTAGTTCTGAATAATCTCATTTAAAACCAATATATCAAATAAGCACAAACATCTTGGTGCAAAGCATCTCATAGAAAGTATAAAAGAGAGATGGATGTTTTTCTGAGGAATCTGTCATGGTGTATTTATTGATGCTGGGCACTGTATATAAACTAATACAAAAACAACATCTTATAGACCAGTAAGCACCACGCTTGCGAGTGTATTTGTATTTGTGCACATGTGTGCATGCATATGATGTAGATTGCACATGACTGACCCTGATTATGATGAAGTAAATCATATTGGCTGGACGTTGCGCAGATGCAGCTTGTGACCCAGTGAATCAGATTGTCTTTTTCTCATAAACACACCACAGAATCCAATATGACATGTGGAAGCCACACCTGCTTTTTCTGGGATTTTTCTATATTTTCCCATTCTATCACGCTATAGTATAATCTTGTTTAAATATTTTCCCATATTTTTAATATTACTTTAAAAGGGGGCAGTAACATCAACAGAGCTGATCTCAAATGTGATATAATTGCAAGAGATCTGTTCGAGAGAATTATGATTTAATTTTATTTTGACCTGAAAGCACTTTAAATTTAATATAAAACTGGCCATATTCCCTTCTTTACATTTACATTTAGTCATTTAGCAGACAATTTGTCCAAAGCAACTTGCAATTAAGGAGGCATTTAGCGATTTAACAAGAAGACACAATACACACAAAAAGTGCTAATTATACAAACTGTTAGTGTAGACATTAAAGGAAAGAAAAACTGACATCCTTTCCAATAAAGCGTCATCGCCTTTCTGCAACTTTCGAATCAGTCAGTTCTTGTCGCAGTGCCTGACTGTCCAGCCAACTATTTTACGGTTTGTCAGTTTGGTGGCTAATTCATACAAATTAATTCGAGTTTAGTCAATGTACGATTTTTAAAAAGATGCATGGCATCCAAGCCTGCCCCTAAACCCAACCATCATTGGGGGATAAGCAAATTGCACTAAATTGTACAAATGAGATTATATGAATTAACTACTAAATCAAAAAGTTATGAATTGCTGTGAGATAGCTTTGGACTGTCAGACACGCTCCATAATGATAAAGACACTGTTCCCAAAATGGCTTCTGTACACGTTGTTTGAAAAGAAGTGACAGTGGACACCTTGAGATTTTGATGTGCGTTTAAACAAACAAATATGCTTAACAATGTGTAAACATGTCTGTCTTGGGGTGTTTTATTGTTAAACACAATTAACTTTGTCTTAAAGTACAACTGAAATCAAAACTAACCATATAAATTTTGTTAGCGCACATTGCTAGTTTTGTGTCAGTAACTGTCGGTTTTGACAACAAACAGAAATGGTGAGCAGGATGTGTTTGTTAGGTTGTAATAACTCTTCTAAGGGTGCTTTCAAATCTGTGGTTTGGTTTATAAGGTCCAGACCAAGGATAACAAATGCCCTTTCACACCACACTGATTGGATATGGAGTCAGATCTGAGTTTCAATAGTCATGTCAAAGCAGTTAGTAAATCAGCATACTATCATCTCAAAAACATTGCAAGAATCAGATGCTTTGTTTCCAGTGAAGACTTAGAGAAACTTGTTCATGCTTTTATCAGCAGCAGGGTGGATTACTGTAACGGCCTCCTCACAGGCCTTCCCAAAAAGACAGTCAGACAGTTGCAGCTCATCCAGAATGCTGCGGCCAGGATTCTGACTAGAACCAGGAAATCAGAGCACATCACACCTGTCCTCAGGTCCCTACACTGGCTCCCAGTTACATTCAGAATAGATTTTAAAGTATTATTACTTGTTTATAAACCACTAAATGGCCTAGGACCTCAATACATTACAGATATGCTGACTGAATACAAACCTAACAGATCACTCCGATCTCTAGGATCATATAAACTAGAAATTCCAAGAGTTCAGTCAAAGCAGGGTGAATCGGCTTTCAGCTACTATGCCCCTCACTGCTGGAATCAGCTTCCAGAAATGATCAGATGTGCTCCAACATTAGGCACATTCAAATCAAGACTGAAAACACATCTGTTTAGCTGTGCCTTTACTGAATGAGCACTGTGCTACGTCCGATAGATCGCACTATTGTTCTTTTCTTTTCATTCTTTTATAACCCATTTAACACATTTTTTTCTGTTTTTAATCATTCTTATTATTTGCTTTTTTTATCCTCTAACACTTGTCTTTTTATTCTTGTTTATGTAAAGCACTTTGAATTGCCACTGTGTATGAAATGTGCTATATAAATAAACTTGCCTTGCCTTGCCTTGATTGCTTTGGTCCGAACTAGTTGAAGAACCAAAATACAGTCATGTGACAAAATCCACATCACTTATTTGCCAGATGTTATTGAACGTATTTCCTAAACTGCTTTTTTAGTTGGTCAGAATTAACATGCGGGAAAGTGACAATGGAACTCCCGCAAGTAAACAAACCAGCAGACACAAAATGTTGCTTTTTAATATAGAGGAATGACTGCGCTGGCTAATTGTATCCCTGGTCATAGTATACTATATAGTTTGTATACATCACTTTAGACAAACTATACATTTCCAGAATGAAGCATGGCTGCTGCTGGAAAACAATGTTTTAATGCAATGCAAACGGCGAAGGCGCATCGCAAGTCATGTCAGGAGGAGGCATAAATTAATTTTGCTAAACTGCTGCATCGCGCGGCTTCTTCAAGGCTATCGCTCACCGTACATGGCTTAGTTAATGAATATTACTATGAGAAAGGCTAGGATTACTACGAAAGAGGGAGTCGGCGAATTTAACATGCTGCTCTGTTTACACGGTAATAAGACAACTTTTGCTCGATCGGATGACAGGTAAACGAGACACGTTCCAGTCAAAAACATGCTGTTTAAATGCTTAAGCCTTTTGCCCACTTCCAATCATACTGCACAGGCTTTCTCTGGTCTTTCAATCTAATACCGCAAAAAATAGTGCTTTTTTTGTAAAGATTAGTACATTTAGTACTAAAACAATCAAATACTTTATAAAAAAATGTATGCATTGCGGTTTATTTCCTTTATTTATGATGAGTTTATATCTCCTAATACATAATTTATGCTGTTTTTCAGTTTTTATTGACTATATGATTTTACATATAGGTATATACTGTTGTCTTCAATTAATAATTTTAACAAATATTTTACAAAACAAGAAAACTGTACTGGGCAATTTATGTGTATGTACCTGTCTTACCTGTGTATGTCGCTTTTAGCATAGAATAAATGTATTACAGTTATTCTCAGTCACTTTAGCACATTTCTCAGATCAGAACTGAAATTTGTAAAACTAGGACTAAGTGCAATTTTCAAAACATGTATAAATAGCAAAACACCATGGATTACCTGCAAAAGCCAGTCTCCTGCTCAAAATCCTACAGTTCATCTCTCAAAACTAAATTTCTGTGTCAGTGAACATGTCAGTGGCATCAGAATGACAAGTCCTTGTGTCATTGTATATGAACAGAGATGTAACAAAGTAGAACTACTTCACTACTGCACTTAAGTACTAAAAGGTTGTATCTGTAGTCTACTGGAGTATTGTTTTTTCTCCTACTTCTATTTTTACTTTAGTACATATTTTCGATGAGCTTAATACTTTTACTCCAGTAGATTTTTTATGTGTTGCATAGTTACTCGTTACAATTATAAAAATGTTACGAATCAATCATTCATTGATCAGACGATCAAAGAAGAGAGAGCGCTTTAGTTTGTTTTAGACATGGAAAACCCAGAAATTTTTACCTTCAACTCCTTCACTTTCAACTGTTCATGGTGATGAGGAAAAAGACCACCCGTGACCCTATTTAGAACCAATGTTTGCATTTGTC
>CAIGQZ010032248.1:2946889-2959146 GCA_903798205.1 Danio tinwini | reverse complement strand
TTAGATTAGATTAGATTAGATTAGATTAGATTAGATTAGATTAGATTCAACTTTTTCATTACACATGTACAAGTACAAGGCAATGAAATGCTAGGTCTAACCAGGAGTGCAATAGCAGCAAGTGCAGCATACAGGTATAAGTTATAAAGTGCAGTTATAGAAAAACTATGGTGATATTTACAAATAGATGTACTATGAACATTATATACAGGTTGTGTTAGCTATAAACAGAGATTTACAATAGATGGATATATGTACAGGTTGCTATTAATATTCAGAAGTGTGCAGATAGATAAACATAATGACAATGTATATGTACACTGAGTGTGTACATAACTACAAATGTACATGTACAGTGGGTATGTACAGTTCAAATAAATGAATCAGTGCAATGGGGTGGTGATAGACGTCAAATTGGTAATGTCCACACAATGTAAAGCTGTATATCATTAGACATTGATATTTTGTTGATTTTAGATTGGACGTTGGAAAGTAACCAAAATACAATGTCTGTCCGATGTTGGACATTGATGTCGGCCTGAAGTTGGGTTCTTATTAGAGATACTTATAATAACCGATTAACCATTAACTGAAAAGGTCCATTTTTAACCTATTACTATCAGTTAAATTCATTTAATTTTCTTTTCGGCTTAGTCCCTTTATTAATCAGGGGTCGCCAAAGGGGAATGAACCGCCGACTTATCCAGCATATGTTTTTATCCAACCCATCACTGGGAAACTCATACACACTCAATCACACACATACACTACGGCCAATGTAGCTTACCCAATTAACTTACAGCGCATGTGACCTGTTTTTGGACCTGTTTATGTGACAGTCTTTGGACTGTCGTTAACTCAAAATTGACTGAAAGTTATTTCTACTCATTTGAAAAAGGTTTTGAACTCAGTGTTGAAGGTAATGAGTTAATTAAATACCTCATCACTTCAATTTAAATGGTTCACAGTTCTCACTAATCTTAAATGGTTTGTAGCAATCGGTTTTCTCAAACGGTTTGAGTTGCCTCAACTCATTGGGGTTTACAGTACTCAGTTGGTTTGAGTTCTCTTCATTTATTGGGTTTTACTGTGCTCAAATGTACTTTGTTTACTCAATTTGATTCGTTTACTCAAATGGATTAAGTTCACAGTACTCATTTGGATTAGTTTTTTAACTTAAATGGTTTGTTGCAATCTGATTCCTCAAATGTTTTGAGTTACCTTAGCTTATTGGGTTTTACAATGTATTATTACAAATTAAGTAAATTTGATTGGAATATAAGGTTGCAAACAGTTAATAGTAAACTTCATCATGATTAGTTTTTTTAAGTGCATTGTGAAGAAATGTAGTTTTTGAAAATAAAAGTGTGAAAATGGAGTGTTAATGTCAGTGTATGTCATAAGACAGATGCAAAAACATTGTCAAAATGAAGTTGAAAAATATTTAGCAATATATTGTTTCTTAGTTGATCCATTGTCCTGTCATAGATTAGTTTTGTTCAAAAACTTTGAGAATCAAAATTGAATATGCTAATTGATTAGGGCTATGTATTGGCAAGGGCCTCACGATACAATACATATTGCGATACATGGGTCATGATACAATATATATCACGATATATCGTGATACAATAAATATTGTGATATATTGCAATAGTTTGTCTTAGTATGTGTGTCACATTATATTGACAACTTGATAAAGTCGGCAGACAAATTTAAATTCAAATTCCAATTTATTTTCCATCCACTCCAATTCATTAAAACTGCACAGTGTGATTGAACAGAAAACTATGTATATTGCAAAGCTTACAAATGGCATTTATTTTTTTGTCTAATTCAGTACTCCCTGATATAGCGTTTAAAGTAGGGCTATGTTGACCAATTTGGCATCGTACGATGTCTAATGTGAAACATGGCGATGGACCATGGCATCATTGTCATAGGGGGAGGTGAACTAATTATTTATGAATAATTAATAAATTCATAACTAATTAATTATTTGTAGCCTACTGTTTCAACTACCTGACACGCATAGCCTTTGTTTTACTCATAACCAAATCATGAATAAATAAATAAATAAATAAATAAATAAATAAATAAATAAATAAATAAATAAATAAATAAATAAATAAATAAATAAATAAATAAATAAATAAATAAAGTTACACACAAATTACTACCTGTCAATCACTTTTTTCCGCGGGACTCTGGCATGACTAGGCAGAGTGAACTGTGCCGTTATGGCATCCACACGCTTGCTTGGTAAAAAAGGTGCACAAACAGGAACCAACCAACAGAATCTGAGGTTTTCACTAAAATTACTTAGTACAAGCGTGAAAGTGAACACTGTTGGTGTGTGTGTGTGTGTGTGTGTGTGTGTGTGTGTGTGTGGTCACGTGATGTGCATTTTCAGCAGACGGAGGGCTGTTCAGAAATGCTTGGTGAAACGCCAGTGTGGATGTGGATAATTTTTGTTCTAAAATGCCGTTTTAAAACAAAGCTGTATCTGTGTAAACGGGGCCTGAGTGTGTTTTTCACGAGCGCGTTTGCAACGGGGGCGGTGCGGAAGATCGGTAATGCCGCCTCATCTATCGACCCAACCCTAATAGCGTTAAAACGCTGCAGCCACACGTCAGCTCTAAAACCTGGAGGCACCTTTATATTTTCCGCCATGCTCACTCTTGCTTACTGCTAATATCGTAATACTTGTCGTTTTGTTGATCGCGAGTTAGGGATATCTACAGGAGCGGAGGAGGAAGTCATTAGGCACAACTTGAATCGATACTTGAGGTTGGACTATCGATACACTATCGTAAAAGAAATGATTGCGATAGTTAGATGTATCGATAATTTTGCACAACCCTATAATTGATACTGATTAAAATTTGCATTTGCACTATCTGCATTTGTGTGTGACTCATCATTTCAGAAAGGCTTGAATAAACTCCACCACAAATACATGAAATAAATTCACTTAGTATTTGTGACTAATGAGCTGTATATCAGCTTCATCCATCTATCACTGACTGCTGTTCATATGAAGTAATGCAGGAGATGCAGAGACGCACGTGGGCATGGTGGGTGGGGAGAAGCAGCTCATTTGCACTTAAAGCCACAGCCTACAAAAACAGTCACACTGTATTCAAAAACTAAAATGGGCAGATTCTGGAGGTTTAATATACATTATACATTTATTATACATATTGGTTTATTTTATTTTAAATTTATCTTGTGTGTTTTGTTGAAGAAAAGGCCTGCTGCCTGTGACTCTGAAAACCTGCATATTAAGCAAGCGGAGACATCCTGAATTCAAGGGTTTTCCAGAGAACAGGCCTTTTACTCTGTCTGAGCGGACACATGTAGATTAGCTTTGGATTTCTACACCCACTCCACTTTTGTGTGTTTGTCATGTTTACTTGCCATCAGGCCTATTATCCTGTTTATTCTCGTCCGCTTGTGCTTGTTGTCTGAAAGGAGTTTCAATTAAATTCAGGCAGTGGCGGCTTCAGTCAGCTGTAGTGAATTAGAGAGGCTGGTCAGACAGAAAAGAGACAAATGCAACCAGCAAAAGAAATGATGCTTTTAAAGGCAACAGATGATACGTTAAGCTCTGCTGTTTATTTGAGTTTGATGAAAAGAGATTTGTTTGAAAATTATTGTGCGGTTGTGACAGAATGACAGGTGAGTAAATAATAAAAAAGCAAGTGTCTTTTGCTCACTAAGCCAGCATTTATTTGAGAAAAAAAAGACCAATTAAAATAACTTTTAATTTTCAAATATTTCAAGAATACTATTTAACAGAGCAAGAAATTTTTCACAGTATTTACTAAATTATTTTTTCTTCTGGATAAAGTCTTATTTGTTTTTATTTTGAAACCATTTTAAGGTCAATATTAATAGCCCCCTCAAGCTATCTTTTTTTTTTATTGTCTACAGACACAAACATTGTTATACAATGACTTGACTAATTACCTTAATGTCAAGTTCAGACTGCATCATTTTCAAAGTAGTCATGTCACAGATGTTTTCACACTGCAGGACTATCTGGGCTAGCGTTTTGTCGCTGCTTCGTTTACACTGCAAGATAGATCGGCTACAGAGGGTTTCACATTGCTTGACTTTACAATAGGAAGAATCACCGACAACTTTGTCCAAACTACGTCTCACAACCAAAAACACGTAGTATATGTTTTGATATTAACTACATAATGAGAAAGAAGCCTTTAATGGGGTAGAAAATGTACATATTTGCTCATCTGGGATTGAAGGGAATTAGTCATTTCAGCTCAATTTTTACTGTGCATATTTTAGATGCATGGCAATAGTTCTTTTTTAAATGTCATATTTCAAAGATTTTGTTGAATAAAAAGAGCATCTGGTTTGGACACATTTAAAATTTGTGGCTAAGAAATAATTATTTATTTTAGGTGGGGTCAGAGATTAATTTAATAAATCCTTCATTTTGAGCACTGAAAAGTTATGTGCAATAAAACTAATTGCAAGGCAACACAACCCATTTGGTCATGCACATTGAGCAAGCTCATACACAACACACACAAAAAGTGAAATGAATGAGGAGGGATGTGGACATAACACAACATCTAAATCAAGTAGTTTTAGCGTGTCAAAGTCAAATTTATGCATATAAAATTTATTTTCCCAACAACAAAAGTGTGGCTAATGAAAATGGCGAGTGGCTAGTAATGTTGGAAATCTACTAACCACAATGGCTAGTGATCAAAAAAGTTAATGTCAAGCCCTGAATATATATAAACATATTGTCACCTTGGAATTATAAGGTTCTATCCAACATTTTTTGTCAATATTAAGTTATTGACATATTATTATTAAATGACAACTTATTTACATTATGTGATTTGTTTTATAAGTCGTTTACATTTTAAGACTTTCTATTTAAAAAACAAAAAATATTTTATCTACAAAGTCGAACTCTAGCTCGGCTCTATATACGTTTCTTTCTATGAGCCAATCAGCATTTCGAATGCATGCACAAGGACCAATTAGGATCAGCTTTCTTTGTCATTTTGCCGGACTGCTCCATTGACAGCACGAAAGACCAGAAAAAAACATAAAATCAGAGTCGACTAAATAATCCCGCACCACACAAAATTGAGAAGAAACCTGAATCTGAAAAGATTCAAGTGTAAATGTGATGATTTAAAAGCATTTTTTGACATTGAGATGAAATATAAAATTTTATTTTAAAAAAAGTCATATATTAAATGTGAAATATTTTTATTTGTGTGTATATATATATATATATATATATATAGTCCTATATATATCTATATAGACGGTAAAACATCTACATTTTTTATTAAATCTTTGTTTTCTTTTAAAGTCTTTAAATTTGAAGAAGCCTTGAAGGGCAAATACCTTATTTAATTTATGGGGCATGTAATTCAATAAAAATAATTCAATAATTCATATAAAGCATATAATTCAATAAATATAACCACATTAATTACATAAAATTAACATCTGCACTGGACAAAATATTTAGCACAGCGATGTACGCTTAATTTAAACAAGAAATAATATTCGTCCTAAAACAATAAATAAATGTTATAGAAAGCAAAAATATGGGCAGTTAGTTAGTTAGTTAGTTAGTTGACTTTATTAGTACCAGTAGGTAGATTCTTTTTGCAGCAAAGTTTGGCTTTTGACACAAACAATTAAATCATACATATACATACCCACATATACACATACAAAGTATCTTATAAAAGATTACAATTTATTCAGAGCGATAATAGATGATGGGACAAAGTTGGGACATACTACATACACAAAAAAATCTAAATATTAAAAGCTTCAAAGGATTTTAAATGCCAGTGACCGTTAGACACGTCATGACAGGCTTGTGAAAAGGGTCCATCACTTTTGGTCAGTTTTATGCAATCCTGCTTAATAAAATAATGTATTTGTTATAATATGTTCCCCAATTTTAACTGGTAATTTACACAATGCACTAAACATGTCGCATGTACAGAAGTATGTTAGGAACATTTCAAATCATAATAGTGTTTTGTCTTTGATCACATGACCTCACATGTTTTAAAAGTGTCATGAAATCAAAATAAAGTTTTTTAGATGTTAGTATTATTTATTTTAAGGATGTCCATAAGCTAGTGCACACCAAAACAATGACAACATTTGCATTTAGAAGATATAAAACTAATATAAAAATGTGAACCTTGTAGTTTGTCACTTCCGCCTAAATGGACCAACTGTTTCATTCCCGTCATCTCAGTTTCTCTAGTGAATACTCTCTAGTATCTGACATGCCCCGCCCCCTTCAAGACGCTTCTCGTTTGCATATGATGCGGTTAAGCATATCCACTCTCACTGGCAGAGCTGTGATAAAACAAAACCTTATTGGCTGTCTTTTAAAAAGGGGAGGAGCCACCCTTTCGTTGTGTTTCAGTTGAGATTACGTCAAACATCAAATAAAAATGCAGATTTCAAAGCATACTACGGGACCTTTAAAGGAGTGTCATTCAGTGCACTTCAATGCAAGTTTGACTAAAATGCCCTAAACACGAAATGCCTTTGGCACCTGCTTGACTTCTATAATGTGCTATTGTGAGCAGAAGAGGACAGCGTTAGATCGAATCTGCTGGGAGTTGATTGAATAAGTGAGCAAACAGAAGCTGGCGTTCTGAATTCCAGTCATGCTCTTTCTCTGCTCCTCTATCAGTGTGTGTGTGCCCATCTGTTATTGTGCGTGCGTTCTGACTCAGTGGCTGTAGTGATTGGGTTTAATCCCAGCTGAGCGCTGACCACTGAATGAAGGCTTTAGAGCCACAGATTCACTGCTTCAGCACGTCTAGAAACATCTGAGACACTCCTGGATCTTTTTTCTGATGCATCTTAGTTGGAGATGAAGAACTTTGCTTTGGACAGAACCGACTCTGACATGCCATGAGAAAAAAAGTCCATTCATTCATGCATTAATCCATTTGATATTAACACTCATCAGTCCTTCCTTTTTACTCAGAAATTACTAAAAGATATTATAAATCTTAATAAGAAACTGCAGTAACATGTTGGTTTTAACATGAACTTTTGAAGTAAACCATATGAGACTAAGCTGAAGGAAAATGTATGAATGAATGTTACAAATCTAAGTCATTCTCTTATGTCTATTCGCCACCAGATGTCATGTATTATCTTTATAGAAGCTGACACCACATTATTTATTATGATTCTTACAGTGGTGGAAAGAGTACTGAAAAATCAAAAAGTAAAAGTACCATTACTTGCCTAAAAATGTAGTGCAAATAGAGTAAAAGTATCTGTTGTAAATATTACTCAAAGTATGAGTAAAAAGTAGCCCTTTTAAAAGTACTCAAGAGTAGTGAGTATTATGCTGTCAAAAGCTGATATAAATGTGTGTAAACGTAACATTCTGTAGTGCATTTAGTTATTGCCCAAAGGAGCACAACATCATGAGACATTAATATTAGGTTAGATTTAGGTTATGTCAGGTGACCAAAATTAATTGTCAGGCCAGCAGCTCAGCTAATGACGTTGATTTTAGGTTGTTAGAAAGTGACCAAAATCCAGCGTCGAGCCAACATCTTAAACCAACGTCATATTGGCATCAAATACTGACATTTATTCATCAGGTACGGCAATCAAAATTCATTGTCTGATAGATGTCATAGGGGTAACGACCACACAACGTCAAGCTGCAACATCATTAGTGGTTAAAAGAGGTTGGTTTTAGGTTGAACATTGGATATTGATGTTGGCCTGACGTTGAGTTCTGACGTCAACCTGATTTTCATTTCCAAACAAAATGCAACGTCCCCATGACGTTACAGTTCAACGTCAATCAGACGTCATGTTAACATCCTGTGCCTGCTGGGTATTTAAGGCCATTTCGGTCATCCGTCATCTTCTCATCAGTGACATGCATCTAAACAGTGTCTGCGTCAATGTGCAAAAAAATTTTGAACATCTTCATGGACACTTTTAATACTTCCAAACAGTTTGCTGCAATTATAAAGTGCACACATCTAGAGGTGGTTCATTATGATGCGATTTACCTTCTACGGTATGTGCGATTTGATTGGACAGGAATCACAGGACTGATTTTTCTAATCCCCATAGATAAGAAAAATAAAGTAGTTACTGCAGGTTGAAAGAAAGTAGTGGAGTAAAAGTACGGATACTGGACTAAAAATGTACTCAAAGAAAAGTAAAAGTACACATTTATAAAACTACTCAGTAAATTACAATTCCTGAGAAAAACTACTCAATTACAGTAATTTGAGTATTTGTAATTAGTTATTTTACACAACTTGATTCTTAGAACTATACTTCCCAGGCTCCTTTACACATTCACACATACACTCATCCACGCACCTGTAGCCAATCAAGGGGCTATAAATCTGTGACTCTTACTGTACGTCCTACATAGTCGAGTATTGCATGTGCGTATTGATAGCTTACGAGGGCAGTTCCAGTCCTCTGTGTAAATTCTGAGCCTAGCCTAGTTTAATATTTTGTTTTTGGATTTTGCATATCTTTTTGGATCTCCCTTTTGTCTTATTGTTTTGGATTCTATTATTACCTTGTTCAAACTTTAGTGTGTCTTTTTGATGCCTCTTTAGTCCAGCCATTTTGGATTATTAACTTTAGCCTGTCTTTTGGCTGCCTCTTTAGCCTAGCCCTCTTGGATAAGATCTTCCATTGGTAAATCACGTATGTACACAAATTCAGGTACACTACCTGCCAAAGGTCCTGTCTCAATCCCAGTTGTAAGAGCAACAAATAATAACTTGACTTCTAGTTGATCATTTGGAAAAGTGTCAGAATGTAGACTGTTGATGAATCATCTGTTGAACTGCATCCAACTGCAGAAGACCTATTGGAACCCGCATGGACCCAAGATTCCCGCAAAAAACAGTTAAGTTTGGTGAAGGAATAATCATGGTTTGGGTTTACAATTAATATGGGGGCGTGTGAGAGATCTGCAGAGTGGATGGCAACATCAACAGCCTGAGGTATCAAGACATTTGTGCTGCCCATTACATTACAAACCACAGGAGAGGGCAAATTCTTCAGCATGATAGGGCTCCTTCTCTTACTAAAGAAGGTCAATGTGCTTCAGGATTGGCCAGCCCAGTCACCAGCAATGAACATTATTGAGCATGTCTGGGGTAAGATGGAGGAGGCATTGCAGATGAATCCAAAGAATCTTGATGAACTCTGGGAGTCCTGCAAGAACGCTTTCTTTGCCATTCCAGATGACTTTATTAATAAGGAATTTGAGTCATTGCAGAGATGTATGGATGCAGACCTCCAAGCTCATGTGAGTCATACACAATATTCATTCTGTTTCCACTGCAGCATGACTTTATTTTCTATACTGGACATTATTTCTGTTAAGTGACAGGACTTTTGTCTAAGCAAAGTCAGAACTTACTGTCCTAATTAAATAATAAAAAATCAAGGCATGATCATATTTTATTCTGCTAGAATAAGCGTAATCTAGAGGCCTTTACCTTTCATATAAGCCACTTCTGATACCAAAAGACTTTTGTCAGGTACATGTAGTGTAATTTGTCTTACCTGTACTTGTCCTTTACTGTGACTGAATTTTGCCTGTTATTCACAACTTCTCTGTCCAATAAAAGTTTGCAGATGGATCTCAGATCTCAGTCACTCCATTTATAACAATATATATAAGTTTACTTTATCTTTGCATAATTCTGCATAATATTTCTTTTAGGGTTTTTTGAAGTTTAAATTTACCTTTTTGAAACAAATTAAAATTGCTCGTATTCATTTATATATTGTCCGTGTTAAATAAAAGTAAGCAATTAAACAAATAAATCACACTGACTTTAACTTTTGAATGGTTATTCTGTGTATATGTAAGTATATGTAAAAATTTATTACAAAGTATTGACAAGTAGCATTGAAGTGGAATAATGGCACTTCAGCGAAATAATTTCTCAATTGCAAGAATGCAGAGAATGGATTCGTGTTCTTGTGGAGAGTGTTCTTGCCAAGTTATCTCGGAAGAATGAACTCGGGAGACCCGAGAACAGAGAACGCTTCCTCTGAGAAATGAGATGCTGCGTTCTTCCCTGGTTCTTTCTGATTGTCACATGACCTTCACACGTTTTTAATTGAAAATAATTTTTACATTCCAGCATTCATACAACGATTTATGGTTTTCTCCTTTTTACAATATATACTATGCATAAAAACTTTACAAATATACATTGCACATTACAAATAAAACTAATTTTTATACAAATTTTAGCAAATAAACACCCTTAATGTGATTTTCATGTTAATGTTTACTTTCACAGTTTCATGTAGGGAAACTCCTGCTATAATTAAGTTATATCTCTGAACTTTAATAATAAATCTATATAAAATGCTGCACTTTCTAACTCCTTTATTGAGCCACAATGACTTCTGGGACTTCTCAAGTGAGATTTACGCTCAAGTCAGCATAGATGCGTCCTTGATATCAAGAACACATCCGGGAACTTTCATGCGTCCTCCGTTCTTACGGTCTTGATTTTTGAACGCTGAACTTTGGCAGTTGATGATGACGTTACATGAGAACACGAGGAAGCAAGAATGCTGAAGAACGCATATTGAGAAACAGCCCATGTTTTCATACAAAGCAGAAAAATATGTAGCTCATGAGACTCAAACTGCATGAGACTTCATTTCTAGTCTCAGATGTTCCTCCAGAACTCATTATGGCAGGGGTGTCTAAGCTCAGTTCTGGAGGGCTGATGTCCTGCTGATTTTTTGCTTAAGCTTGCATCAACACACCTGCAAATATGTTTCTAGAAAACCTAGTAAGAGCTAGATTAGCTGGCCCATGTGTGTCTGGCGTTTGAAACTTTCCAGGACCGAGTTTGGACACCCCTGCATTATGGTATAGACCAAAGATGCCCAAACTAGGGCCTGGAGGCCAAAGTTGGCCCATGCTAACGTTTGATTTGGCCCACCATTCCATTTGAGAATAGTGGAAGAATGGACGATTATCTTTTACAGAGATCGTCATTTTGAAATTGTATGTAACTTTTTGTTTGTTTGTTTTGTAATTTGTTTTGTTTTGTAAATGAATCTGATTGTGTAAAATGTCAATACAGTCACTCTACGGACAGAGGGTAATGCACAAGACATTGGCAAGCAAATCAAGGTAAATGCAGGTGCAGCTTAAGGTACTCAGCATTGATCTCCATTGTCTTATTAAGATTATGGTATTGGGGTATGTTATTATATATATTAGTGGTGTGAACCTACACTGGTCTAACGGTTCGGTTCGGTTCAGTTACGATTATTATGCTATTGATTCGGTTCAATCACGGTGCATTGTCGATGCTTTCCATACATAATAAATTTTTTTTTCTTCACAACACAAGAATAACATTTTAATATGTTTATATTTATATATTATTTGTGATACATTTTTGTCCTTTAATACAAGCAGTCAGATATTTGAACTGTACCTTTAATTTTACCTGCTCAAAAAAACCCTCTCTTTGTGAATGTTTTAGAGAAAACTCCAATACATGCACAGAAGACAACATGAGCATTTATAGCAAATAAACTAATGTAAATATGATCCCGCTTGCTTTTTGAGCACTGTCAAGTTCTTACACTCCATATCATTGTCTTCACCCGCTCAACAGAAAGGGCGATTGGCTTTAGAAACGAAAACGCTGCTCACTCGTGGAAAACAGACACAGTTACAGTCTATATGTGCATAATACGCGGTTATCACAGGTAATCCGTAATAGACACAGTGAACAATACTTGCATCACAAGCACGCTCGTGTCTGGATCCACAAGTATCGCTTTAACAGCCGAGAGGAGTGGAAAATTTACCTCACGAACATGCCAACGTGTGTGTGTGGAACAGAGAGAGAGGCAGAGATGGAGTTTTACAGCATTTCTCCCTAGTAGTGAAATAGTGGCTCGTGCTTTACCATTCCTCTCAGTGTCAGTGAAAGACTGTCCAGCACACTCTCAAGCAGTTGAATTGTGCACAATTATCTGCGTTTGAAGTAGTAGGAGCGTTTTATTTTCTTGCCTTCGCCATAGTATTCTATCGCGATATCGCGCATATGGGATAAATGACGTTAGTACGTAATAACCGGTTATGATTATTACTGAACTTGTATTGAATTGTCCCCATCTGCATCGCGGTGCACCGAAGAAACAATTAATTTTGAGACCCCTAATATTTATTA
>CAIGQZ010032248.1:2932372-2944653 GCA_903798205.1 Danio tinwini | reverse complement strand
ATCCACCCATCCATTTATTCAACATATATTTCCACCCATTCATCCATCAATCCATCTATCCATCTATCCATCCAACATATATTTCCATCCATCCATTAGTCCACCCATCCATTTATTCAACATGTATTTCCACCCATCCATCCATCCACTCATCCATTCATCCAACATTTATTTCCACCCATCCATCCAACATATATTTTCATCCATCCACCCACCCATCCATCCATCCATCCATCCAGCCAGCCAGCCAGCCAGCCAGTCATCCATCCTTCCATCATTCATCCATCCATCAATCCATCCAACATATATTTCCATCCACCCATCCATTTATCCAAACATATATTTTCACCCATTCATTCATCCATTCATCCATCCATTCACTCATACCTCCATCCAACATATATTTCCACCCATCCATCCAATAAATATTTCCATCCATCCATCCGTCCACCCATCCAAGATATATTTTTACCCATCCATCGATCCATCCATCCATCCATCCATCCATCCATGATATATGTTCACCCATCCACTCATCCACCCATCCACCTATGCAACATGTATTTCCATCCACACATCCCCCCATCCATTCCCCCTGTACTGTGTAGTGTGTTAGATTGAATTCTGTTCTAAACACAAGCATTGCAGGTGATTATAGTTGCCCTTTGAGTTTCCGTGAACCAGCAGTTCTGAATATCAACTTTTTTTTACAGTTCTTGGAATGTATTTTCCTGGAATGGCTAAAATAAAAGTGAGAAAGACAGGCAGATAGGCAAGCTGAGAAAAAAAAAACAGAATGAAAGGAAAAAGTACAGAGGAAAAGATCTATCTGTCATTGCCTTCAGTTTCTAAGTCATTTGTTTTGTCCATTGATGTCAGTACAGAAGACAGAGCCATATGGGATAATTTATGTCCGCAGCACAAACGGAGCATGATGAGTCACGTGCTAAAGTTTAATTCTCTGGGTCAGGGGTTCGGGCTTTGTTTAAATCCCTGCTAGAGTAAAACCGAAGCAAACTTCAGTAATTAAACAAAAAAAATATTGTATGACAAAGAGAGATTGAGGCCAGGAAAGATGGATGAAAAGAGAGAGGGAAAATAATGGATGGATGAATGGCTAGAAAGGAAGGAAGTTAAAGCAATAAGGATAACAGCAGGACAGTACAAAACAATAAGTCTTAGAGATTGAATTGCTGTGACACTGAGATGAGCGACATGATTACTGATCAGACAGATAAAGAAGCCATATTGAGTTTTCACTGCACAGTTTTGCTGACTTTCTAAATGTCACTTCGCTGTCTGCAAACTACAAAACATGGCCTTAATTAGAAAAAAAACATGGATTGGCATTTACAACTATACTTTAAACTGTAATAAAATATTATGGGTTAATCTTGTGAAAATGTAAGCTAAAAAGTAGTATTTTTATAAAATGTTGTTTTTGACTAAATTTATGCAATTAATTCTTATAACTAAAATCGTTTTAATTTATAGCACAAATTGTTATTGTTTTGTACATTGTGTCATTTTAGTGTCAAAGAAATGATTAAATGTTAATAAAATAATAGCCATTGTTTTATTAATAAAAGTATACATATATTTTATATTATAACAGTGGGTTCATACTTATTTATATATTTTTAAATACATTTATAAAATAATAAGCATCCATTATTGCATTATTGAACTATACATTTATTTTTGGATTTTAAACACTGGGTTCATATTTATTTCTATTTATTAATACATTTATAAAATAATAAGCATTATTTTATTAATAACACTATGATTTTTTTGGGGGGGGATTATAACAGTGGGTTCATATTTATTTGTATGTATTAATACATTTATACAATAAGGGCAGCACGGTGGCACAGTGGGTAGCACAATTGCCTCACAGCAAGAAGGTCGCTGGTTCAAGCCCCAGCTGGGTCAGTTGGCATTTCTGTGTGGAGTTTGCATGTTCTCCCCGTGGGTTTCCTCCATGTGCTTCGGTTTCCCCACACAGTCCAAAAACAAGTGGTATACGTGAATTGGGTAAGCTATATTGGCCGTTGTGTATGTGTGTAAATGAGTGTGTTTGGATGTTTCCCAGTGATGGGTTGCAGCTAAAAGGGCATCCGCTGCATAAAACATATGCTGGATAAGTTGGCGGTTCATTCTGCTGTGGTAACCCCAGATTAATACTGTAAAGGGACTGAGCCAAAAAGAAAATGAATGAATGAATGAATTTTTACAATAATAAGCATTATTTTGGTAATACAAATATAAATAATTGTTTTGGATTATAACACTGGGTTCATATTTAATTATATATTTAATACTATTATACAATAATAGGCATTGTTTTATAAATACAACTACAAATGTATGTTTGGATTAATGGTTTCATATTTATTTCTATTGGATTTCTAAAATAAATAGCATTATTTTATTAATAACAATATAAATTATTTTTTGCATTATAACACTGGGTTCATATTTATTTGCATTTAATACATTTATAAAATAATAAGAATTACTTTGTTAATAAACTATACATTTGTTTTTGGATTATAACAGTAGGTTCAATTTTATTTCTATTTTTAATACATTTATAAAATAATAAGCATCCATTATTGTATTATTAAACTACATTTATTTTTGGATTATAACAGTAGGTTCATATTTATTTTTATTTTCTATACATTTATAAAATAATAAGCATTATTTTATTAATAAAAAAATATTTTTGGGTTCATATTTATTTCTATTTTTAATACATTTATAAAATAATAAGCATTATTTTATTAATAAAAATATAAATTATTTGTTGGATTTTAGCAGTCGGTTCATATTTATTAAAAATTTTAAGTACATTTATAAAATAATAAGCATGCATTATTGTATAAAAAAATTTTTAACAGTGGCTTCATATTTATTTATATTTGTTAGTACATTTATTAAATAATAATCATTATTTTATTAGTAAACTATACATTTATTTTTGGATTATGACAGTGGGTTCATGTTTAATTCTTGTTTTAATACAGTTTTTTTAAACATTCATTATTGTATTAATACAACTACAACTTTATTTTTGGATTACAACAGTGGGTTCATATTTATTTCTATTGTTTAAATACATTTATAAAATAATAGGCATTTTTTATTAAAATATAACTTTGGATTTGGCTCAGTGCGTTTATATTTGTTTCTAATTTTTAATTCATTAATAAAATAATATAGGCATTATTTTATCAATAAAATTATTAATTATGTTTTGGATTATAAAATATATGTACTTGATATGTTACATGTTTATGTATTTGTTTATTTCTTTTTGCTATTTTGTTGCTCAGAGTTTTTGTATTACCTGATTTGTTTTCATTAAGTAGATTTCTTTGCGCCTGTGGAACATTGACAGTCAGTTTAAAAGAACCCACGCTGCAGCACTTCGGAGGTGGGGAGTTGAGGGGTCGTCCAAATGTGAAGTTATGCTACTTTTGGGTTCAGCCATAGTTTTGTTGTGATTCCTCCCATACTTTATTTTTTAATTTGTTTGTTTATCTTAATAAATTCTCCAAGATCAATCCATTTGTGTTTTCCCTCATTGTGTTATCGCTGTAGCTGTAACATATTTGGGGGCTCGTCTGGGTTTTAAAGCCAGGTCCTCTTGCATTTTACAATTTTATTGTCATGTATATATTTCTTCATCTGTGCATATATAATTTAAGTGGTGGAGTTATTATGTAATAAATAAAATATTTAAATGTAAGCAACTTGCATGTACTGCACTAAAATATGCAATAAAAAAACAGAGTCATTGATTAAAGCTGTACACCAAATCAGTTCTGACTTCAGATCATCTTTATGTATTAAGCAGAGAAGGCCAGCTTGACATATTTGCTCTCTACTGTAAATATTGCAGCAATCAGTGGTGTCATAGCTGTTTAACTGTGCATGTGTGATTTGTTCACAGCTTAACGGTCATCAATCAGTGATCCAATGGCCTCTCGGAGTTAAATGTCAGCTAATGTAGTCTCGACATTAACAGCGAATGCCCTCCGGTTAACCGTACTGAGCTGATTATATTCAGCCACACATTTTATAATGCTACTGTGGGTATGAGGCGGTCGGTCACATGCAGCTCTGTGGAGGCAATACTGGTTATGATAGCAATGTAGACTAACCGTGGGACTGATTTATATAGGTTGATGTTTATCTATTATTATTCTGACTCTAAGCCATTTAGATTTTCTAAAAAATAAATGAATATAATTGTATTCAGGGCTTGACATTAACTTTTTTGATCACCCGCCACTGTGGCTAGTATATTTCCAACATTACTAGCCATTTGCCATTTTCACTAGCCACAATTTTGTTGTTGGGAGAATATATTTTAGATGCATAAATTGGACTTTGGCATGCTGAACTACAAACAAACAAACAAACAAACAAACAAACAAACAAACAAATAAATAAATAAATAAATAAATAAATAAATAAATAAATAAATAAATAAGCTTTAGCAGCAGTAGTTAACAAGAAATCCACTTGTTTATGAATTAATTAATTAATTTATTTATTTATTTATTAAGTAATTTATTTTCTTTTTATTTTATTTATTTATTTATTTACCATCCTAAATTTCAGTACAGTAGTGCAGTTTTATTTTATTATGGATTCATATATTTACTGTCATTGCGACTCATTTACTTGTTCTTAACAGCTAATAAATTAGCTTTAATATTCTTTACTGTTGATTAATTGATTGTTTGATTACATTCCTGATCTATTTATTTACTTAAATTAACCTTTAAATGGCATAGTAGATGTTCTATGCCTGAAATTGAGTTGTCTTTTTGGTATTGGTGATTTATATTCATTCAATCATTCATTCATTTTCCTTCGGCTCAGTCTCTTATTAATCAGGAGTCGCCACAGCAAAATTAACTGCCAACTTATCCAGCGGATGTTTTACACAGCGGATGCCTCTTCAGCTGCAACCCATCACTGAGAAACATTCACACTCATACACAAACATACACTACGGCCAATTTTGTTTCAATTCACCTATAGTTCATGCCCGGAGCACCCGAGGAAACCCAACATGGGGAGAACATGCAAACTCCACACAGAAATGCCCGCTGACCCAGTTGGGACTCGAACCAGTGACCTTCTTGCTGTGAGACGACAGTGCTAACCACTGAGCCACCATGTCACCCCTGTTGTTTGTTCAAACAACTTATTTAAAATAAGGCAAAACAACACAATTCTTGAGATTTTATTGCGACAACTTTATTGTTTTATGTTCAATCTACCTACATTTGAAAAAAATAATAAGCTAACTTAATTCCTTCATCTTGTCCCAGCACTAATCGACTGTGTCGAACCCAGCGTTCTTTACAGTGAACGACAAATAAATAAAGACATGCATAAATAAAACTCTTTGCTAGTAGTAGCATTACTATTACATCAAATATGCAATGTGCAGTACTTCAGGTTTTAATTTTACATTACCTATTCCGATCCCTGCCAAACATTGCAGTTGCATTTAGTGCTATACTGTTGCATAAATTACCCACTTCACCTTCAACATCAATCAATGCTTTACCTGTAATATCTTACACCAATGTGTTAGCGGCATTAAATGAAAGTCTTACTTATAATCAAAACTTTTAATGCATATGGAGACGTATAGATGTAGCTAATGTACCTCACACGACGCTGGTCAATAAGACATAGTGTTTAATACGCTTTGAATTGGCACCCTGGAGTGGAGTGTCATTCGGCGCCTGCATTACTCCTAATGGTGCAGCCATTAAACGCAACTGCCCTTGAATTAGGCTCACCTCTCCAGCGCTTGCTCTGTTATTTCTCCAACATTAGCTACATTACTGCATCGAGCCTTTTAGTCGTTTGAGCCGCCGTTGAAAAGCTTTTTGAATGCAGTCAATGAAAGGTATGTAATTGATATTTTCGAAGGCTCTTTTGTGGAGAGCCGAGTGAAGGAGATGGGCTAGAAGTGTGTATGTGTGTGTGGGTGTTTTTTGAGATCTGGACGGCAGGTGTTGGTGGGTGAGTCTGGACTCAAATCAGGTGAATCTCCACAGGAGGATCAGCGAGAGGGAATTAAGTGTGTGGGAGCTGCTCTGATTAACAGACGCTGTCCGAAAATGGAGATCGGAAACAATATCGTGCTCCCACGCAGGATTTAAGCTTCTGGAATGTTCTGTCATCGTTTTACTCATGCTCGTGTGTTAAAGCATCGTTCAATTTGTGTCACACTAAAGGTGAGGTTAAGTTGATTCTTAGTGCTGCTCTTGTCCAAAAAAGAAATAAATAAAAAAGCACACAGTAATCCATAAGTCGACGCAATAGCCTAGTGGTTAGCATGTCGACATATGGTGCAGTAGCACGTCAGGGCGTCCCGAGTTCGAATCTAAGCTTGCAGACATTTCCCAACCCTACCCCCCTCTCTCTCTCCAACTTCTTTTCCTGTCTGATTACTGTCCTGTCTAATAAAGCCAAAGAGGCCAAAAAATAAATCTTCAAAAAGTAGTCCATATGACAGACTGCTTAGTTTTTCGTGAGTTTGCGATCGCTGAATCCAACACGAATTTAACAAAAAGTTAAATTTTTTTGCGATCCTGCAAAATACTTATTTTAAACGCAAAATACTTGCATAAAAATTAATAATCAACATCCAATTCTAAACCATATAATCAAATTATATTTTTTTCACATGAATGTGGGGGAAAGCTGTTTTGCAGCCTATGCAGTAAGCAGATGTGGATAAAGTGTACGTGATTTACATGTGAAGTCAATGCAAAGATGCGAGTACAATCGAGTAAATGATACAGTTCGAATTGGGCGTTTTGTACGTTTGACGTGCTTCACACTGCAAAAGAAAGTGGGAGCAAACGTCTAACAAACAGAGCAGTGAAACAGACAGAAAAGCAATCAGCTTATAATGATGGAGATTGGTTCAAGGATGATGGCCGCTGAATGTAACCGAATTGAAGGATATTATGCAGAACAAAATTACATTACATCGACCCAGCAAGAACAAAAAAATAAATAAAACACTATAAAAACCTAACATAATAAGCTTTTGTAACTTCATAAATATATAAAATTATAGTTATATATAAAATATAACACAATTTAAAATTTAAAAATATATATTATACGCATCTAACATAGTAGGCTATGGTAATATGGTAAAGTATTAGCCCCCCTATTTATTTTTCCCCCCAATTTCTGTTTTACGAAGTAAAGATTTTTTTTCAACACATTTCTAAACATAATAGTTTTAGTAACTCATTTCTAATAACTGATTAATTTGATCTGTCATGATGACAATAAATAATATTTTACTTGATATTTTTCAAGACAATTCTATACAGCTTAGTGACATTAAAAAGCTTAACTAGGTTAATTAAGTTAACTAGGCAGGTTAGGGTAATTAGTAGGCCCACACGGAATCTGAGCGCGCAGAATTCTGCAGATTTTTAGCCCATCATTAATTCTGTTTATTTACTTGAGTAAATGTGTGTAAATCTATAATTATTCAGTTTTTAAATTAATTACAGTAATATTATTGACTAATGAAAATGTTCATCTGATTTATGTACAATGCAGTTAGTAAAGTCATATTTTCTGTCTTTTAGTAGATATATGAGAGACTTGCTTTGTTTATCAAATAAAGTGAATCAAATTGGATTTGCATTTTAAAAATTAAATAAAAGTTAAAAATGTATTATTTTTTATTTCACATAATAAGGTTTTAGTTATAAGACTTCCAAAATTAAATTAGCAGATTTTTACCAAAATTCTCTGCAGAAATTGCAGAAAAACCTCAGTAGATTCAGTCTGACCCTAGTAATTAGGCAAGTTATTGTATAACAATGGTTTGTTCTGTAGACTATCGAAAAAAAATAAAGCTTGAAGGGTCTAATAAATTTGACCTTAAAATGGTTAAAAAAAAAAAGATTTTATTCTAGGCTTTTATGCTAGCCTAAATAAAACAAATAAGACTTTCTCCAGAAGAAAAAATATTCTCAGACATACTATGAAAATTTCCTTGCTCTGTTAAACATCATTTGGGAAATAATTAAAAAAGAAACGAAAAAAAATTCTAAGAGATTCTAAGATATATATATATATATATTATTTACCATATTAGGTAGCCTACTATGTTAGATGTGTATAATATATATTTTATATATAGTTATAGTTGAAATCTAAATTTATACTGATATCACATTAATAAAAAATGTTTTATTACATTAGTAGCAGTTTGTTTTTATATGTCCACACTGAAAACTGTTTAAGTGAAATTGCATGTTGATTGTTTTTTGTAGGTTTTTTTGTTTTTGTTTTTTTTGTGCAACAATTAATAGAGTTTTATGGATATTTTTTTGCAGTTTGAACCTATATATGAATAAATAAATATTTGAAAATTATATGTGTATACATTTTGGCTTTTAAATCTGTGGACAAAAATAGTGCAAAATAATCCACTTATTTTTACATTTATTTATTTATGCATTAATGTATGTATGTATGTATTTATTTATTTATTTATTTATTTATTTATTTATATTTATATTTATATTTATATTTATATTTATATTTATATTTATATTTATATTTATATTTATATTTATATTTATATTTATTTATTTATACCTACCTTCCTACCTGTCTGTGATAAATTTTAGTACAATAGTAGAGCTTTATTTCTGTTTTTGGTGACTTTTGATTCATTTATTTACTGTCATTATGACTCATTTACTTGTTCTAAACAGCAAATAAATTACTTTTTTGTATTCTTTACTATTGATTAATTGATTGTTTGATTACATTCCTGATCACTGGAAACTGTTTAAGGGAAATAGTGTGTTGATTGTGTTTTTTGTAGGTGTTTTTTTTTTAAGCCACAACTAGTAGGGTTTTATTGACATGTTTTGCAGTTTAAATCTATATATAAATATATGAATATATAAATATTTGAAAATATTTGTATATATTGTGGCTTTTAAATCTGCAGAAATAAGTAGTGCAACTTTTAGTTTTTTAGAAGTCCGGGATCACATTAGTTCATCTCTCTTGCCTCAAATATTGAACTTTGCAGTTAATAGAGTGAATATTTAATTCATGCATTAAAAATTATAATTCAGATTTTTTTTTCCCCAGTATTTGAATATAGATAGATAGACATAATGTTTTGCAGATCAGTGTGGACAACCGCTTGGGCTTTTTCCAGAATAGCCATGAAAATAACATTATAATACTTTAAAATCCTCTTTCTGTCATTCCAATTCATCTCCCTCTTTTTAACACCCTTAAAAAGAGAAAGGGAGACAACTCTGAAAGTTGTGAATGTATTTGAGCAGCGTTTGTGTTTTGATGTCCAGCTGTCCTTCTGTTATTGTGCTGACATCTCAGCTGTGCACCTCCACTAAATGAGCTCTCGCTAGAAGAGCATCTTGTTTGAGCTCTGGACACACAGCCTGAATGCTTCTGGCAATTATTAGTTGGGAAAAAAAACTTCTGCAAACTTTCCTCAATTTTTATCTGGGCAAACTCAGTGATCCGTGGCGGCGTCTGCAACTGTCAGGTGTTCATTTCTTCTTCACGAGCGCTGCAAGTGAGAATTGCATAGGTCAGATAAAATGAAAAAAACTCCACTTTTACTTCCAGATGGGGAGAGCATCTTTTTTTCTCATAGTTTCACTTGGATCAGCTACTTGTAAAATTTGCATGGTGCACATTTATCCAATTAGTTGTGCTGATGCAATCAATATGCAGCCAATTAAACACATGCTTCCTTTAGACACAGGCAACATGTTGGACTGGAATCAAGTCTGTTGCTGCAACTCTAAATGTACTGCATTTTATTTAGAAAAGTGCTTTATTCTGCACATTTAGTAGGGATATCTCACATCTCACTTTAAGTGGAGCACAATATTTAGCTACAGTATTTCTGCATACATTGCTTCTTTAGTAATATGCAAAGTTGGCTTTAGTGCACCCAAAATTACATTTTTGGATATATTGTGTAGCACTTTATATTTATCATGTGTAATAATATTTTGTGCGGCACCGTAGCTCAGTTTTAGCACTGTCACCTCACAGCAAAAAAGTTGCTGGTTTGAACCTGGGCTGGGCAAGTTGGCCTTTCTGTGTGGACTTTGCATGTTCTTCCCGTGTTGACGTGGGTTGCTACTGGGTGCTCCGGATTCCTCCACAGTAGAGCTGAAGATCTTTGCCGGGACCCGACAGGTTCGGGTGGGTTCGGTCTTGTGTATATTTTTGCAATATATTTTATGGCATGTACTGTACAGAAAGCTGACAGGGAAATGACAAGGTCACTCGCTACATTGAAACCACTGTCATGAAAAATGAAATGGATGTTCTTGGCTGGTGGAAGATAAACAAACAATCCTACCCAAAACTTGCACAATTAGCCAGATCAGTACAATGCATCCACTATACATACATGTAGCAGCAGCGCAGCAGTGAAAGGATGTTCAGTGCTGCTGGACACACCATCAGTAAGTGCAGGACTGCGCTGGATTCAATAATGTTCCTCCACAAACACACAAAGCCTAATCTTGGAAAGTAAAGGATTTTCAAATTATAACTAAATATTAATTAAATCATAAATGTATATTATAGTCAGAGTATACAGTCTAATGTTGGCATTATTATTATAATATTCAGCTACACCGTCACCTTAAGGCCAGATTGTTAAGATAAGTGGCAAAACAAATCCTGCAGAGCCTTTATCTTAATTTCGTTATTGCTAAATAAATATTTAGAATTTATTTCAATTTAATTTGTTAGGAAAGACTTATTTTTATTGGTGTGTTGGCCAATTTATAGGCTAAATGTATGTATGTACCTAGGCCTATTTAGAGTGCTAAGATGTTATGATGTTACAGAGGACTTATTTTATTTGTTTGTTCCAACTTTTAAGTGGCCTATACGGTTATTATGAATAAATTGTGTTAAAACCCGTATAAACGACTCAATCTTGAAAAAAGGCAAAAGAGCTGTGTGCATGTGCACATTTGAATATTGTCGGGCTGTAAACTGGTTCGGGCTTTTAAAAAGCTGTCAATCAAAATGTGATCGGGCCAAATTCTGTCTGGCTCGGTCCCTGTTGGGCCTAACTTTTATGGCCCGATTACACCTCTTCTCCACAGTCCAAACATATGCGGTATAGATGAATTTAATAAACTAAATTGGCCGTAGTGTATGGGTGTGAATGCGAGAGTAAATGGGAGTTTCCCAGTACTGAGTTGCAGCTGGAAGGGCATTTGCTGCATAAAACGTGCTGGATAAGTTGGCGGTTCATTATGAATAAATGGACTAAGCCGAAAAGAAAATGAATGAGAAAACAAAATAAGAATTTAGGCAGTCACCTACCATCTTTAGGTATAGAAAGATAATACATTGACATTGCAAACTACAACATTTCAACTAATTTAGATTTATTTTATGCTTCTCTTGATATATTTTGTTTGTTTGTATTAATTTAATTGTATTAAATATTTTCCCCTGCATATCAATTAAAGTGCACTCGTTTTTTGAACAATTTTCTTAGGTTTTCTGGTTGTATTAGCTTCAGTTTGTGCTTTGGTACTGAGTAATGTAGTGTATATGCACAAATATATTATTGTGAAATATCCTATAGAAAGGGGTGGCACGGTGGCACAGTGGTTAGTACTGTCGCCTCACAGCAAGAAGGTCACTGGTTTGAGTCCCGGCTGGGTCAATTGCCATTTCTGTGTGGAGTTTGCATGTTCTCCTCGTGTTGGTGTGGGTTTCCTCCGGGTTCTCCGGTTTCCCCCACAAGTCCAAACACATGCGCTACAGATGAATTGAAGAAACTAAATTGGCCGTAGTGTATGTTTGTGAATGTAAGAGTGTATGGGTGTTTCCTAGTACTGGGTTGAAGCTGGAAGGGCATCCGCTGTGTAAAACATATGCTAGATAAGTTGGTGGTTCATTCCACTGAGGCGACCCCTGATAAATAAAGGGACTAAGCTAAAGAAAAATGAATGAATGACTGAATGAATGACTAAATGAATGAATGAATGAATTAACGAATTAATGAATCCTATTGAAAATATTCATGTAAAAGTGAGATTTGTCATTGGTCGACTCGTCTATGCTAAGCACTGTAAATAGATAGATAGATAGATAGATAGATAGATAGATAGACAGACAGACAGACAGACAGACAGACAGACAGACAGACAGACAGACAGACAGACAGACAGACA
>CAIGQZ010032248.1:2907582-2932362 GCA_903798205.1 Danio tinwini | reverse complement strand
ACAGACAGACAGACAGACAGACAGACAGACAGACAGACAGACAGACACACAGACAGACATGAGACCAGTTGTACGAAAGCTTAATATAATTGCTGTGCAGTCTTATATAAGTCTATAAAATATACCCTTCCAGTATACTTCACAAGAAAATATCTGGTCAGTTTTTCTACTTAAATATCATGTTTACTTCAATATTATCAGTAGCTGTTTGTGAAACTTGCTGGCAATTTCCTACATCATTTTTCCCAGTATATTCCAAAGTGCATCCCCATCACCCCCCAAGCATAATCTTTACTGATGCAAATGGGGGACGCGGCCTATGTGAGTCAGTGCAGTGAATGTGTCCATGAAACATCTGCCGCACTGACTTCCTGGGAGAAGTTTTCTGACACGTTGAGCAGGTCTGAAGTGAATGATCACCATTAACACGGAGGAGTGGGCTGTTTCTGTAGAGATGATGACGCATGCAATGAATCTATAACATGCTGAGCGGCCCACGTCTTCTGAGAACTGTGTCAAGAGACAATTTACAGTATCCTGCATTTAAAACAATACATAAAGCATTTTACATAAGATCACAGTGCTGCATTATTTGGGGGCTTTAGCTTATAAAGGATTTTTTTTCTTGAAAAAAAATGAGTAACATTTTAGTTTAGGTAACAATTCACACCATTAACTACTGACTTATTATATGACTATTATTAAGATATTAACTGTTTGTTAACTACTTATTCTTAAAAAACAGCTAATTGGTAGTTTATTGAGCTAAACATCTTAGTTAATGGTTTGTTAATAGTGTTAATTGTGCATTAAAATAAAGTGAGAAAAAAAATTTGGGTAAAACTTTACTTTAGGTATAAATTTACACCATTAACTACTGACTTATTACATGACTATTATTAAAATATTAACTGTTTATTAACTACTTGTTCTTAAAAAGCAACTAATTAGTAGTTTATTAAGCTAAAAGGTGTAGTTAATGATTTGTTAATAGTGTTAATTGTACATTAAAATAAAGTGTGAAAAAAATTGGGTAACACTTTAGGTAACAATTTAATAATAATAATAATAATAATACATTTTATTTGTAATGCACTTTTCTTAAACTCAAAGCACTACAAGGTAGAATACTAACAATACAGGCAAACAAAACACAAAAATAAAAAGATGCAATAAAGCATTAAGAATATGAACCATAAGATAGAATAAAAAAGTTAACAATTGGTCATCCTAAGTTAAAAGCAATGCTAAAAAGGTGAGTCTTAAGAAAACACTCCAGAGAGACACTTTAAAACACTCCAGAGAGGTGGCATTCCTAATGCTGATGGGTAGGGTAATTTACACCCTTAACTACTGACATATTACATGCCTATTATTAAGATATTAACTGTTTTTAAGCTACTTATTTTTAAAAAGCAGCTAATTAGTCGTTTATTGAGCTGAAAGTCTTAGTTAATGGTTTGTTAACAGTGTTAATTGTACATTAAAAATAAAGTGTAAAAAATTTTGGGTAACACTTTAGTTTAGGTGTAAATTTACACCCTTAACTACTGACTTATTACAAGACTATTATTAAAATATGAACTGTTTATTAACTATACTTATTCTTAAAAAGCAGCTAATTAGTAGTTTATTGAGCTAAAAGTCTTAATTAATGGTTTGGTAACAGTGTTAATTGTACATTAAAATAAAGTGTGAAAAAAAAATGGGTAACACTTTAGTTTAGGTAACAATTTACACCATTAACTACTGACTTATTACATGACCATGGTTTCCCCTACATTCATTCTTCCATGGCAGGGAGCCACAGCAAAATTCACCCTGCCATCCTGCCATGACTACATTACTACTCATTCAAAACATTCAGTCATTGTTGTTGTTTTTTTAATAGCGGGTTATAATCGCACCAAAACGTGTTAAAAGGTAAGTGAATTATAACAGCGCAAACTTTTCTGTAATCGTAGTAGTGCTGTGCGCCATTTTAACCCTTTAAGGTGACATGCTGACTGACTGACAGGTGCGTTATGTGTGAGGCTAGCAAACATGGTGTAGCTTTCAGTTAGGATGAACACAGTTTCCATAATTAGATAATTATTTATAATAATTTAAAATTGATAGATAATGATGGAATTTGCCGTTTCACTTTACATTAGGACGCATTAATGCCGCTCAGTTGGTCTATTGGAGACATTCATAAATATTCAGAGCAAATCTAATAAATTTAATAAACACTTCAGTAGTGTTTATTTGAGAGTGCACAAAAAAACTGCACTTAAACAGCGTATATTTGAGGGCGTGCAAGAAATTTTGTGCACGAACATAGGAAATCGTCGCACAAGCAAAGAGATTTGCATGCTAGTATAACATAAATGAGATCTCGGCTCGTAATACTGCGCTTACGACTTTTTTCATTGAAATAACACCACAGGTAGTTGGTAGATCTGTGTAAAAGGCCCAACAGAGTCTGCCACCACAGCTGGAAAAGATCCTAGTGGAAACACTGCATGACTATTATTAAGATATGAACTGTTTATTAACTATTTATTCTTAAAAAGCAGCTAATTAGTAGTTTATTGAGCTAAAACTTTTAGTTAATGGTTTGTTAACAGTCTTTATTGTACATTAAAATAAGTGTGAAAACAAAATAAAAAAAAACATTGGGTAACTCTTTAGGTAAAAATGTACACCATTAACTACTGACTTAATACATGACTATTATTAAAATATTAACTGTTTACTAACTACTTATTCTTAAAGCAGCTAATTAGTAGTTTATTGGGCTAAAAGTCTTAGTTAATGGTTTGTTAATAGTGTTAATTGTACATTAAAATAAAGTGTGCCGAAAAATGTATCACTGTAATAAAAATAATTGTTAAAATACTTGTAATTTGCATGACCAGCCCATATAATATGTTGCTTTAAACTGCAAAAATGTCAGCAAGAGTTACTTTTTTAGGGTGCTTTCACATTGATTCGTTTGTTCCAAAATAGGGATTAAAATTGTTACAATGAATGTTTTAGTTTTTGGTGCGGTTCGCTTTCAAACGGCAAAGTTTCTAAACGGACCAAAACAGTTAAAACAAGTCACGTATGAGTAAACTCTCCTCACATTGGTCGGAGTTTAAGAGTTTATTTAAGTCCCAATGATTCCGCTCATCTGTCATACGTTATTTTAATGTATGGTGGTGAGCAATAGGACATTATAAGTGAACATTTTGACCCCACAGACATCGTCACCAAATATAAATCAGATTGATCAGATTTCGGTCAATTTTCCTAATGGATAAACAGCTCTCGTTAATAGTTCAGCATGCTTTCACTTTCATATTCGACGTGAAACACACATTTGCCAGTAGGAATGACATCCCGTCCTTCTCATAATTCATATAGCCGTATATATGCGGAGGTATATATATAGAATTTGTTTCAATCGAGCCGAGACCACCTCATTCAGGCGATCTGGATGACTGGCGATTCAGGAGACTGATTGTTTTGGCACAGATCCAATCTTGATTACGGGATTCACATATGCCAAACGAATCACGCTAACTGGGCAAACGAGACAGGTTCCGAAACAACGTCTAGGTGTGAAAACCCCCTTATCTTCAAAGATAAATAATGTAATTTGAAAGTGTAAACATTCTAAAAAATGGCTGTGAATCACAAGCTACAACTATTTATGTGAAAATATCAGAATCAGAATCAGTTTTATTGCCAAGTGTGCTTCACACACACAAAAGGAATTTGTTTTGGCAACAGAAGCTTCCAGTGTACATAAAGTGACAAGTGACAACACAAAATTAAATACAAGAAAAGGCAATAAACATTAAACAGAGATGCAGTTAGTCAAAAAGATCTGGATGTTGGGTTGTATGTACAGATATGTTGTAAATATACAGGTTATAAGGCGCTGTGTACAAGTGGTTATGAGAAAGTATTGCACGTTTATTGCACAGTAGGGGAATATTTAACTGTTCATGAGGTAGATGGCCTGAGGAAAGAAACTTCCTGTGTCTGCTGTTTTTGTGCTTGGTGCTCTGTAGCGCCGACCAGACGATAACAGTTCAAACAGGTAGTGTGCTGGGTGTGAGGTATCCAGAGTGATTTTACGAGCCCTTTTACTCACTCTGGAAGAGTACAGTTCTTGAAGTGTAGGAAAGGTAGTGCCAGTGATTCGTTCAGCAGTCCGTACTATTCGCTGTAGTCTACGAAGGTCGGTTTTGGCAGCTGAGGTGAACCAGAAGGTGATTAATGTGCAAAGGATGGATTGGATGACAGCTGAGTAGAACTGTACGACGCAGTTATGCAATATGCAGTTATACTTCTTTGTATTAATAGAGTTTACAGAAAACACATTAATGCATTCTCTTTAATATTAACTGGATTAGTTGCATTACATTTTTCTTAGAAAAAATATGATATAAATGCATACATACATATATTGTTTACTCCTTGATTCTGATTGGCTAATAAACTGTGTAAGGTGTGCAGTTGTTTTTTAAGTAAACACACAATTAATATTTCTGGACAGTTCTATTTCACTATGCTGAATGCTTTCAGTTATTTCACTGAAAATAACTTAATCAAAACTAAACAAGCTTTTGGATGATGTGTTTAGCTTGAGGGGGAAAAACTTGACAAATGTCTTAAAATAAAACATCTGAATACAGTGTTTCCTCTAGGATTTTTTCCAGCTATGGTGGCAGGACTGGTAGACACAGATCTACCAACAACCTATGGCAACAATGGTGTTATTTCAATGACAAATGTCATAAGCGCAGTATTACAAGTCGAGATCGCATTCATGTTATACGAGCATGCGAATCTCATTGCTTGCGAGCCGATTGCCTCTGTTCGTGCACAAAACTTCTTGCACACCCTCAAATAAACTCTTCTCAAGTGCAGATTGTCTTGTGCGCGCTCAAATAAACTCTGCTGAAGTGCAATTTAGTATGTTTTTGTAACAAGTATGTCTTCAACATTTATTAGATTTGCTAGGAACATTTATAATTGCGTCCAGTAGACCTACAGAGCGGCATTAATGCGTCCTGAAGTAAAGCGAAACGGCTATAAACTCCAGCAAGATAGTCATTGTTTGCAAATCCATAGACTATAAAGTATAATTATGGAAACTGTGTTCATCTTAACTGAAAACTATGTCGTGTTTGCTGGCCTCACGCATCACTCACCTGTCAGTCAGTCAGTCAGTCAGTCAGCATGTCACTTTAAAGGGTTAAACAAATAACGCACAGCACTACGATTACAGAAAAGTTTGCGCTATTATAATTCACTTACCTTTTAATACGTTTTGGTGTGATTATAACCCGCTATAAAAAAAAAAAAAACTGAATGTTTTTGAATGAGAAGCAGTTATGTAGCTGTGGCGGGATGAATTTTGGTGTGGGCCCTGCCATGGAAGAATGAATGTAGCGGAAACCATGTGAACAGTGTCTTTTGGTGTGGGTGGTCATGTAGGCCTGTCACTATCCATTCTTTGTTGTACAATATATTGCACCAAAATATATTGTGATAAACAATATTATTGTCATTTTAAGACTATTTTATGCCACTCTTTACGTTATGTACAGTATGTAGTTGACAGCTATTCCTGAAAAGCCATTCCTGTGGTGTGATTCTATATTTCATCCAAAACGATTGTACAATTGCAGATTAATTTTAAAGTATTATCCATGCCCTATGAGCTTATCCAGAAACGTTATGGGAGATTTGTACTTTCAAAAATTAATTTCTCACTTCTTAGACCCACGTTTAAAATGAGTGATTGAAAATAAAAAAAAAGTGTTTGGAAATGTGTCTGGCTCCATTATTATGAGTCACTTTGACCCAGAAACACCTTTTGAGTTCTAAACTCTTAAATAAAAGAGCAAAGCCACAGCCAGTATTTGAATAATTACGTCTCTGCAACCCTTTGAAGGAGAAACATAATAGCAATCATTCAAAACCCAACACGACTCAATTAACCGGGTCACAAATCATAAAAAGGCTAAGAAAGAAAAACTATACATTTCAGAAGACGTTTCTGCACATTTTTTTCTTAAATATGGCTTGTCAGACCATATGTAGTTGCTTTTTTTTTGCTAAAAAAAAAAAAAGATTTATTAACTTCAACATTTGTGTCTTTTCTTTCTTTCAGAGGTTGGCCAGAGAGGCTGAAGACATCCAACGAGAGCATTCATGGCAAGATGCAATCAAGGTAAGGCCAAAATTCATGACATTTAAGAAAGGTTTGAGATCTAAATTAACTTTTATATAAAAATATAATGTAATTTTGATTGCTTTCAGTAAAAATGTAACACAAATAATAGGTAACTAGGTTGGTAATAAGTAATAAGATGTAAAGATGTAAAGAATGTTAAAAAAATAGGTAATAGGATATAAATGTGTAATGCTTTAGATTAATTACTAATTCTTAGTATTAACTAGTGGGTTATTACTTGCCTATTAATTATATAGTGTGTTTATTAGTGCTTATATAACACTTATTCTGTATGATCTTATTTTACGTCCCTAATCTTACTCAATACCTAAAGTGCTGTCTTAAAGGTGCAGTATGTAAGTTTGACACCCAGTGGTTGAACTAGGTATTGTACTCCTGGATCAAAATAGATGCAAACTCGGGATGCCAGATTGAGTACAGGAGCGAGTGATTTAAACTGTGTTCTAAATAAAAGCAACGACTTGCGATAGAGGGAATATTTTCCATATTAAAAGGAGTTTTGGTTCTAAATAACACCTCAAACTCATATATTAGAACTGGCTTCTATTTCTCACAGCTGAACATGTGAAACCTACAGTATGACAATGATCACCTCAGGTAAACCTTGTGTGTTTTATTCAGTGCTAAATGCTAACAATGTGAGTTTGAATAGATTATAAACCTTACCGTTTCGTGAGTGAGTGCATATTCTGTGCTTCTGAATTGCTGTATTTACTTTTCTGTCGTGTTTCGTCTGGTGCAAACAGCCAAACTGCTCATCACTGCGTATCTCGTCACAAAGCGTGTTGTTAGGACACGCAGTTACAATGTAACCTGCTCACCTAATGTTTAAGTTTGTAATATTTATATCATTTGCTAATTAACAACCTCATGTGGAACTGAATCTGTCTCATTTCGACGTCTGATACTGTCCATTACGGTCACGGACGCATGCTTTCAGAGCCTTTCTGAATGAATGAATGATACTCTGTTTTCCAACAAGGCAACCCAGGGTGCTGAATTATAATTGGCTAAACTGGCATTGTGCAGGTTAAATTTACCTAAACAAAGACAGACGTTCCAGCACGGAAAAAAAAAAAAAATTTCAAAGCAGAATATCTGACTTCAGCATTGTTTTTCAGTTAAACAAGTATGTTCACTTGGGATGTTTCTTAAATATCTGCACACATATTATGGTATTTTATGCCTCAGAAGAGTCAAAAACCTACATACAGCACCTTTAATGCCTAACAATAAACCTCAAATTATTATTATTATTATTATTATTATTATTATTATTATTATTATTTGCATAAGTCTTAGTTAATGGTTTTTTAATATTGAGGATTGTACTATAAATTAAGTGCAACCATACAGTAATTACTATATATTATTGCTGGGCAAAGATTAATCATATCCAAAATGAAAAAAGAAGGTCGAGGTGCTCCAGGATTGGCCAGCCCAGTCACCAGAAATGAAAATTATTGAGCATGTCTGGGGTAAGATGAATCCAAGGAATTGTGATGAACTCTGGGAGTCCTGCAGGAACGCTTTCTTCGCCATTCCAAATGACTTTATTAATGTTATTTGAGTCATTGCAGAGATGTATGGATGCAGTCCTCCAAGCTCATGGGAGTCATACATAATATTCATTCAGTTTCCACTGCAGCATGATTTTATATTTTATACTGGACATTATTTATGTTGAGTGACTAAGCAAAGTCAGACCTTACTGTCCTAATTAAATAATTATATATTATATATTATATTTTGGTAAATATATTTTAAATATAATTTGGCCTTTGCCTTTCATATAAGCCACTTCTGATACCAAATGATCAACTAGAAGTCAAGTTATTATTTGTTGTTCCTATAACTTGGATAGGCAACAAGACTTTTGTCAGGTAGTGTATGTGTGTGTATTACATATACAAAAAAAAAAAATATATATATATATATATATATATATAATACACACACATACACAAATTATGTCAAAACAAACGTTTGATTTGGATTGAGGTTGGGTTGAGGTTAATCACAATTTATCTTTGCCCAGCACTACTACAAATAATTCCTGGTTTCCAGTTCTCTCTCCAAAATAAAAATAAATACTTGGTGATGTATACCTGTATGTGTTTTGAAATGTCCTCTGGTGCGAGATGCTTCATCGACACCTTGCTGAGCCTGTATTTTAGTTGAGGTGGCTGGTTAAGTTAGTCACGTTGTCAGATGTAAGTCTTTCGGTGAATCTCCTTGAGCGAATCCCCCTCGGCGCCCTTGGAGGGTTGAAGCTCAGACGCAGCGGCTGCATTGTGAGGAACAGTCTGAATGTGGGAGATTATATGCACTGACAGCTGAAGGATTCTGCAGATGTTCTATCACTGGATAGTCTGATATTATTGCCTTTGACACTTTGCTCTTACACTTGTGGTTCAATACAATGAGGTGATATGTAGCATGTTACTGTAATACTGCAAGGCATTTCTTTCTTTATTGTTTGCTCTTTGTATCAAATGACATTTAAAAGTGTCACTTCATATATTTATAAAAAGTGTATAGAACTTTAAAGACATAAAATATAATGGCATAAAACAACTACAGAATGGCATAAAACAACCACAAACAAAAATTACATGCAAGTCAAAATGATTAGCCCTGCTGTGAATTTCTTTTTCAAATATTTTCCTAATGATGTTTAGCACAGCAAGGAATTTTTCACAGTATTGCCTACAATATTTTTTCTTCTAGAGAAAGTTTATGTGTTTTATTTTGGCTAAAATAAAAGCAGTTTTTGATTTTTTTAAATAAAACATTTTAAGGTCAATGTAGCGGCTTTCCAATTGCTACTATCATTGGTAGAGTAAGCAAGTTTTGCACACATAAAAGTTAGAGTCTCTAGGCAAAATATATGTAAATAAAACGTCTTTATTTTTCCCATCAACAAGATTCAATCTATATTGCACACTTCTCTAATACAGTCAAAAACTGTGTGCTTCCTATCAAATGCAGTGAAGCCACAGTTATATAGTATTGTATTGACACCTAGTGGTCAAATGCCGTTATACAACGTGTAGCTCCAACAGTCAATATTATTACATCATAGACTTATTCTGAAAACGTAAGCATATATACGTTTCTGGCAATCGCAAATTATTTAGCCAGAAGTAAGTATGGCTGCATTTTATCGTTAAAACAAACGATATGCAGCAGTATGATGCCGTTCCTTTTTGCGCTTACCAGCTGACCGCTTACCTCCATATGGACCGCTTTTACCAGTTTGTCCAGTAGCTTGCCATGTATGTTGGCAGACGTGAGGCGCAGAGCAGAGTTGACCATGACAACAGGCTTCGAATCTGGTAAAGGAATGTTTTAGAAATCGGGTAAGACAAAAACAGAAACCAAAAATAATTGCTTTGATTGCTTTGTAAAACTGTCAGTTGGGCTTAGGGAAGTGGGTGGGCGGGTCAGTGTGTGCTTTTAAAAAACACTATTGGTTGGGTTTGGGAAGGAGGAGGGTGGGTCAGTCGATCAGTCAGTCAGTCGACAGCAGCCTCTGGTGGATTTACGTGAGAACAGCAGGAGTGAATGGCACTCATGAGATAAATTTGAGATCTCAAAAAGTTTACACAGTGGCCTCTGGTGGATTCACAAAAACACGTTCTGGGACGTATTTTGCGATCTTAAGAAATGTATATAGCGGTACATTTTCAGATTGAGCCTGGGTTGCATTATTAGCCACCTTAAACATTTTTTTCCAGTTATCTGCAAAACAAACCCCTGTTATACCATGACTTGCCTAATTACCCTAATTAACCTATTAAATATATATATAGATATAGATAGATTTTTGAGGGGCCCACTTATATATGCTGAGCACTGTATATTGTTTACCCAGAGTGTTTACATGGTCATAATACAGCAAAAGTAATATTGTAAAGTAATACAACAAGCATTTAGTTTGGGCTAGCTTTTGCAGCTGGACATTGCTTTACAATGCCCTTGATGGGTGAACATTAGCCAGTGGGGCAGTGTCTTTTGTCTCTCCAGGTGTAAATTATTCATGACCATTGTCACTCCCCGTGTACAGCTGAGGTGACCCAAAATAGACTTTACAAAATGTAAATCATTGTAATGTTTCTTTGAATGAGAGAACAAAATAATTTTTACATAACTGTGAAGTAAATATTCTATCCTACAAGCTACAAGACTTTAGGTTACTCAAAAGTCTTGTTCAGGCACATTTAGTGTTTTTTTTTTGTTATTGTTTTTTTTTTTGACCTTTTTCAGCTACATTTTTTTCTCCAAAACTGTAACCATGCATACTATTTGTTTTAAAAAAAAAAGTGCAAGCATGTACGTCAATATTTCTCACATATTATTGTAGTTTATGCTGGATACAAATACAATTCATGTTGGCTAATACTATGTAATAAGTAGCTAAAATAAGCACAAATGTCAGGGCATGTCAAAAAATCTTAGGGGCCCCAATATCACCCCCAGACCTCTGAGGGTTAAGCTGAATACTAATATTTTGAAAAATATCTAGTCAAATATTCTGTACTGTCATTATGGCAAAGATACAACTAAATCAGTTATTACAAATAAGTTAAAACTAATGTATAGAAATGTATTGAAAAAGTTGAACAGAAATTGGGCATAAAATGTACAGGGGGGCTAATAATTCAGGGGGTCTAATAATTCTGACTTGAACTATGTTTTTAAAACATTTTACAGTTATCATAATAGTTATTGCCTTTACTGTGAATATCTGTCTGATGTTAGTTGATTAGTTTTAATACGTAATGCTGACAATACACAATAACATAGAGATTATCAGCAAGTGAGCTAACATGCATTGTGCACATAAAAAAAAACATAACAAAGTGGTTGTAGGCCCAGCATATGACGTCTGTAGTTCCACTAATGACATTTTGAATAAACATTACAAGATTCAAAACAAAATCTGTAACAAGCATTTAGACGATCAAAACATGAATTAACATTTCATGCTAAAACGATGCAAACATGAATCATTCACAAAAACATCACACACCTGCCTTTTATTTTTACATTTCACACTGACTATAAATATAAAACCCAACTATGAAGACATCCATAGACAAATAAGCTCAGGAAAATCCTCTGAAACATGTGCAAGCAGTCACTGTTGAGCAGTTTTGTGTTGCACAGAAATACTGTGTGTAATACAACACAGTCAATCAGAAGTCTTTCAGGTGATGACAGACAGACAGACAGTCTCTTCACTGGTGACTTTAGTGTGTAAGCAGCCATGAATAGAGATGGGCTCTCAGAGAGGAGGTCTTATAATTATTAGTTTTAGAGCCTTTTCTCAAATATCCTGCGGGAGCAACGGGGTTAAAAATCCATTTGTGGGAAGTGTAGCATGACAGCGAGCACCGTCTCCCTGGAGACAGCAGTGTGTGTGTGTGTGTGTGTGTGTGTGTGTGTGTGTGTGTGTGTGTGTGTGTGTGTGTTTATGTCTGTCTCTGTCCTCTGTGTGTAAGGCATTGGTCTGGTGTTTGCTTCTGTAGGCATGAAAAACCTGCTCATAAAAGTGCATGGCCATCATTCAGAAAGCTGCTATGTTCACTTATTGCATGTTCTTTTAATACATATTTTAATAATAATTCCTTACATTTATATAGCGCTTTTCTGGACACTCCATATTTTTGGGGAGAGTCTCCTCATCCGCCACCAGTGTGCAGCATCCACCCGGATGATGCGACAGCAGCCATATTGCACCAAACCACATCTTTAACGTCTCATCTAAAAGATAGCGCTGACTGAGCAATATAGAGTGCCCATCAATATACTGGAGCATTAGGACCCACACAGACCACAGGTGGAGCACCCCCTGCTGGTCTCACTAACACCACTTCTGACGTCAACCTAGCTTTCCCATGTGGTCTCCCATTTAGGCACTGACTGGGCACAGCCCTGCTTACCTTCAGTGAGTGCCCATGTATTGCCTGTTTCACACCACATGCGAAAGCAGGGCGTGAGCAGCGCGTGTGTAGCAAGTATGGAGAGCAGAAGCAGCACGCAGGTGTTTACCTTTCACACTAGATCCGTCTGCAGCTCGCAGTTCTTCAGCAGCTGCTGCACAGATCAATCTATCTCTTTCTATTCTATCTAGTTACCTATCTCTCTCTATATATAAATACAGTTTTTTTACTTTATATACAAATTATAAAGATCCTACAGCACTGTATGCTTCTCAAGCTCTATGAGTGTCATTATGTCTGGTGCACTCAAAAGACAATCGCGTGTGATATCATGTCATTTTGTTTGTGATTGTCAGGATGTTGCAGGCCTAGTTATAATAATATTTATACAATATAGTAATAATGATATTTATACATTATCAAACTAGTGTTACTTTCTCCGCTTCAGCGATGTCCAGTGGCAGAGTAGCAGCTCGTTAATTTATGCTCGTACAAAGGATGAGTCGGACAAAAGTAATCAATGCATGCTCTTCTTTTACTTATTTTCGTGTTGTCAGGTTCACAGAGCAAACAGTTCCTGGGTGGAACAACTTGAGTGAACATAAAACAAAGCTGAATAAAACTTTCTTCCTCTGCTTCAACTGCACAGCACACAGCGAGCTCACATCATCCAGCATGCGTGTCGAACTGCACTATCCACAATACACTTCGCTATGGACTACAACTCCCGTAAATAGCAGTCTTAAAGCGGCCACTTCTATTTCCCCTCTCCTGCAACACTAGTGTGTAACTTAAGCAAAACTGATACAAAAATAGTTTTACATTTGTTTTGCTAAATAAATATTTGTTGCAGTTTTTAATCTTTAAGTTCATTTGATTGATTATATATAAATCAGTTGATATTACTGCCACATTTATTGGGTAAAATTGCTACTTTTTACTGTCATTCAATGTGTTTTGATCATTATCAATGCACTGTCACTTTAATTGAGCGTGAGCAGCGCAGCAAAAATAGACCCAGAGCTGAAGCTATCTGCTGCTTCAGCGACGCTCACGCCTCGCGCTGCTTCTGCATGCGGTATGAAAGCTCTAATCTGTTAACATGGACGCCGAAAAAACACGCGCTGCTCACGCTCTGCTCACACGCTGCTCACGCGCTGCTGACGCTTGCGGTGTGAAACAGGCGTGAGAGTTGCAGAGAGTTAGCTGCCAGCATATTTTGTCAATTTGTGATCAGCTGCTTCCATACGATCAGCTGCTTCCATACAGTCTCAGTGTGATACAGTCATGAAGTTAAACAGCTGTAATCCACGTACTGTCATAAAAATAAGTAATATATAGTAGGATTTTAGGTATCATATTTTAATAATAAATTACTTTGAAAATATTACACTGCTGAAAAAAAATCATTCATTGAATTTACTAAAATACATTTAGGTAAGTGGTTGCAAACAATTTATATGGGCTGAATTTAAACAAATAAATTAAACTTAGTCATGTTCAACTTAACAGTTTTTTGGGTATTTTTTTTGGGTATTTAGGTATTTTGAGCTGAAACTTCACAGACACATTCTGGAGACACTAAAGACTTCAATCTTGAAAAAGGGGTAAAAAAGGTGCCCTTTAAAACATTTTTAAATCACCTTTAAACATGTTTTTTCCTCCAGATGATGAATATTTAATGTGATAATGTTGTTGGCCCATGAACATTTCCTGCTTGTTATCAAACTATTTGATAACTAATAACAAATAAATTAAACTTAGTCTTGTTCAACTTAACAGTTTTTCCCCAATTTCTGTTTAACAGAAAGAAGATTTTTTTCAACACATTTCTAAACATAATAGTTTTAATAACTTATTTCTATAACTTTATTATTCGATAACTTTATTTAACTTTGGCATTGTGACAGTAAATAATATTTTACTAGATATTTTTCAAGATACTAGTATTCAGCTTAAAGTGACATTTAAAGGCTGAACTACACTAAAAAAAATCTGAAATAAAAAAAATAACAATAAAAAAATAAAAATAACGGCCCTTAAATTACAGAAATTTACTGTAAAACAACGGACAATAAATTACAGAAATTTCCTTAAATTTAAATTTCTGGTAATTTTTTGTAATTCAACCTCTGTTATTTTACTGTAAATTTCTGTAATTTAACGGTTGTTATTTAACTTTTTTTTTCCGGCACCCCAACTGCCGGAAATAAACGGAAAAATTACAGATTTTGTTTACAGTGTAGGTTAATTAGGTTAATTAGGCATAACAGTGGTTTGTTCTGTAGACAATCTGAAAAAAATTGCTTAAGGGGGCTAATAATATTGACCTTAGAATGTTTTTTTTTTTTTTTTTTTATAAAGACTGCTTTTATTTTAGCTGAAATAAAACAAATAAGACTTTATCCAGAAGAAAACATATTATAGGAAATACTGTGAAAAAATCCTTGCTCTGTTAAACATCATTTGGGAAATATTTAAAAAAGATTAAAAAAAAATCATAGAAGGGCTATTAATTGTGACTTCAGCTGTATTCATACCATGAAAAAAAGCAAAGTTCACACTGCAAGTACCACAGTGATGGCACAGATGAAAGATGATTTAAAGGGCACCTATGATGAAAATCATCTGGAAGCTGTTTGGAAAGAACTGTGTGTAGGTATAGTGTTAAAATAGGATCCAAATCCCTCCTATTTTGAGGCCCACCACAACATGACGTAGGAGTGCGCTTCCACCGAATTGTTTGACAGCCACATACTAACATGTCTCCATAGTATTGTGTATAATCATATCCACAAGACAGGACGTGTGCAAAGCAACTGGGATAAAAAGATCTGTTCAGCTCTCTGTGATCATCAAATGTGATCAAGAATGAGTTTTACAAGTTTAAAACGTTTTTAAATCAGTGTATGTTTGTAATAAAGACAGTAAAATTGATGTCATTCATCACCACAGCCGCATGTCAGTATAGTTATGAAAAAAGATGCTTTAATTCCAGTTTGTGGACATTAAATCAGGTTTATTTTGTACATTATCATAACAGATGTCCATACAACAGTGTGTATTAACGTGCATCCTGTCACAGTTGCCATGCAAAAGCAGTGCACAGCTGAACGTGTGTGTACGCGCATGAACTTTATAGAGACATTGCGTGTGACTCATCCTTGCAGAAAGGCTTGAATTAACTCCACAACAAATACATCAAATAACTGCTGGGAAAGTTCTTACTGTAGTAAGGGAGATCTGTTTCATTCTTGTCTGTCACTGTGCTGTTTATTTTTTGAAGGCCACACGCATCAGAGAAATACTGAGCGATTTTTATGGCTCTGACATGCACGTGGGAAGGGTGGGCGGAGAGAATTAGCTCATTTGCATTAAAGACACAGGCAGCACAAACAGCTACATTGTCATAACAGCTCAAATTCCCCAGATTTAGATAAAAATCTGATAGGTATTTTGAGCTGAAACTTCACAGACACATTCTGGAGACACTAAAGACTTCAATATTGAAAAAGGGGTAAAAAAGGTGCCCTTTAAAACATTTTTTTAATCACTTTTAAACATGTTTTTTCCTCCAGATGATGAACATTTAATGTGATAATGTTGTTGGCCCATGAACATTTCCTGCTTGTTATCAAACTATTTTATAACTAATAAGTGGCAATTCAATCATAACTTAATGTTGAAACAGCTATCATAACATTATTTCTCAATATCCGACACTTTTTGGTCTCGGAAGCTATAGAAATAAAAAAATATAAACAGCATACCTTGGGATTATTGTTTTTGTTTACGTCCCTCAAAATGGTCTATAATGGCCTGTTTCCACTGAGTGGACCACTTTTTCGGCACCCTTTCGAAAGGGTACCAAACACTGGAAAGGGTATCAAAAGGTGAAGCTACACACGCAGCTGAACGCTGATTCGTTACAGAGATACGTCACGATCGCGTAGAGCTAGACAGAATGAAAACAAAGGAACCGCCATGTTTTTAATACACAGCCGAGACAACTATATGCATATAATAACGAGCCATGGATGACTTGAGCTCAAACAAACCTTGTTGTTGTCTTGATGTACAGCCACAAAGCCAAGAACAATAAAATCTGCCCTGTCCTGTTGTTGCTTTACGAGGCTGTCTAAAAGTGCAAGCGTTTTTTTTTCCCCTGCTTTTTCCAGGGAGCTCGCGATCGCATCTATATTTGATATAACAAAATTCTTGAGCTGATGATAATGGAGTGTGTGTGATTATTGAAGTGTCTTCGACATCTGATCCGTTCAGAAAAGAAAAGGACAAACGCGAGAGAAGCACGAAAAAAAAAGCCCAACAAAACACAGGAGCAAATTGTTTCAGCAACCTGAATCTTGAACAAACTGCCTTGTTTATCATCGCCTTTTGACTTTTATGAAGTCTGAATGACAGAATTACTCTCTAACAGAGGCTACATGTGTTGGTGAAGATTACAGACACAGATGAGGAGTTTTCTCTGACTGTGGGCTATGTTGCGTGTTGTTTTTGAACTCAAATAAGGACTAAATGTATGCTGGGTGTAGTCTTTTCTATAACTGGTAACATATCAGAGACTGTAAGAGTCTGTATGTGTTCACATATGTTCATTTATTTATTTATTTTATATAATCACAGACGTTACAGTAGCTATTTTTGCACTGTCATTGATCTGCAGTTATAATCAAATTATGTTTATAGAAAAGTTAGTAATAAACATTTATACACAAGTATTTATATGTATAAAGCATCTGTTTTGTGAGAAGTGTTTCTCATATGATTTGTGAGCAACCTGTACGGTTTTACTGTAGACATTTATTTAAGCGAGAATGACGTTGACTAAAACTTTGTCGTACACCACGCCCACCAAACGGGTACCCTTTGTAGTGGAAACGCAAGCCTGATAAAGGTGACCCGTACCGTACCGTACTGTACCAGTCAGTGGAAACGAGCCATAAAAACATTGACATCCAATTAGAATTCATCATGCTATGAGGAGTGCAACGCTTTTTATCCAACACTTCTTGTGTGAACCGTCCCACCCGCATCCTCTATATAGTATGACATTCTTGACTAAAATGCTGCTTTTCAATGCATTTTAACCTGGGAATTTGTTTGGTGTGGGTTTTTTTTTCACATCTTTCCAGTCAGTCTTTTTTTTTCCTCTATGCATATTGGTTTTGACGTCTTTAATATACTCTTCTCTCTCTGTTTTCATCCTGCCTCACCTTCCTCCTTTACTATCGCTCTCCTTTCCTCTCGCACCACCCTCTTATCTGTCCTCGTTTCTAATCAGGCGTGAAAACAGTTTGAAAATATCATATTGTTGCAAATACTGCAATTGAATCCTAATGGCGTGCGGACATTAATAATGTATTGCGGGGCTGATTTCATTTGCCTTTATAATTAGGCCAGGTAATGAAGCTCTGTAGGGGCCAAACCAATTCACCGTCTTCACAGGAGAGACAGGAGCGAGTGGAGGATGCTGGGATGCGGCGATGGCTCTCTTCGTTTTTGTCGATTGCGGATTCGTAACAGTTTCACTCTCTTGTTTGGAGCCACACTGTAATTAGATTAGTCTCACATGCTCTTTAGCACATTAGATGTGCAAAAAAAGTCTCAGAGCGACGGATGGAGGAAATACGAGAGGCGGAGAGAAAAAGAGGCCGTTTGTGTGTCACAGATGAGATACAGAAGAGTAACAGGCTTAAATTCTGCTGGAGAGACTAGTTTGGAGAAGTTGAGCTGCACTACAGTACTGGAGTTTTCTACACTGGCTACTTTTATTTGGGAATGCCAGTCGAAAACAACTGATATTAGCAACCCAGGCTCATTCTGATTACGTAGCCCTATATACATTTCTAGAGAGCGCCAAATATGTCCCAGGAGGTATATTTTTTAGCAGTGTTTGTTTTTGCAACCGATAGTGTTTTCAAAAGCACCAATTGACCAATTTTACCACATTCTCACCCTGTTATTTACATTTTTGAAATTTTGTTTGTGTCCTACCTGCTTTCTGCAACTATTTTTTGTCATACTCGAACCCCGTCATCATGGTCAACTCCGCTTTGTGTCTTAAATCCTCCGATGTACACTGGGCAAACAACGGTAACAACGGAAAAGCCATCCATATGGAGCTAAGTGGTCAGCTGGTAAGCGTGAAAATCCACCGTCATACCACCTCATAGCATTCGTTTTACAGATGAAATGCAGCCATATGTACTTCTGGCTACATTATTTGTGATCTCCAAACATGTATATAGGGCTACCTTTTTTAGAATGAGCCTATGTTGGATATTGGATAAATGATATTGTCAGGGATGGGTTAGACAAATTAGTCACTGATTTGATGTTTACTTGTTTTTTCAGATTAATTTTTCTATTCTGTATTAATTAAAGTAGATTTTTTTTACTTTATGTTATTTACAAAAAATGTTACTTTAACAGTAATTAAAAGACACACTATGGATTATTTTTTTGTAGTGGCATCAGCAAAAAAGAAAATGATAGTTGATTAAGTAGGTTGGTGGATAGAATCAACTTTAAAAGTGACTATTTAAAGGTGACCTATTATGCCCCTTTTTACAGTAATACATAATAATAAACAAGTCTCTGATGACCCTAGAATGTGTATGAAGTTTCAGATCAAAATACCACACAAATAATGTTTTATAACTCTTTGAATCTAATGCTTTTAGGCTTTGATCCTAATTGTGCTGTTTTGGTGACTGTCGCTTTAAATTCAAATGAGATTGTGCTCTTTTTCTAAAGAGAGCGGCACTACAAATGCCTATGTGTCAGCATAGTGGCAGATTCAAAAACAAGACTAACGTCCTATGCTAATGAGAGAGAGATCATCACTGTTGGGCGGGGCTTTCCCCCTTTGATGACACATATAAAGGGAGAATGCCAATTACAGTGTTTCTGCAGACTGTTTTTATCAAATGTGATAAAAAATAATACACACATTAAGATAACACATTTTATCATTAGAAGCTGTTTATATTGACAGACTATTGCAACACAACTGTGTTTAAACCCCTTATAAAAGTGCTTTTTGCATAATAGGTCCTCTTTAAAATACATTTTGCCCTATTTGCTGAACTGCATTTAGTAGTAGGTGGTAATATTTAGAGGAGTTACAGGCTTAAATAGTGCTAAAAAGAATAGAAAAATCTAACAAAAGTATGATATATCAAATGCTATTGTGCTTTACTTTAAATATTCATATTTAATTATTTCTCCTTATCAGTAATTACATGGTCTTGCCCTTGAAGTAGTCTGTGAGTTGATACATAAATTCAGCAGTGGCAAAGACTAGAGGGGGAGTAAGTGGGAATTGTAGAGAATCCGCATATGCAGAAGCACTATGGGTCAGTCATCCTTTTCAGTGAAAGGTTCACATCTATGTAATGCCATGCCTGTTGATTTAGAATTACAATCAGAGCTCGCGTTTTTTCTGAAAAGCTGAAGGAATGCTTGAAATCTTTACAGCAATGTGAACATTAAGTATTATTCTTTCAGGATGGTCAGGATTACATTTCTCTTTAGTATGCAGATTGACTTACATTTTATGTTTGTGGCTCAGTATATATTGTACACGTTTGTTGTATTGTGTTTTTTTCTTGTTTGTTTATTTTTTTTTTTATGTAAAGCCTAACCAGGGACGAGGGCTGCAAATTAGCTTTATGCATATGCACTCGACATCAGTTGTGTACACAAGTGTATAGTCCCTGTTAAATAAACAAACAAATAAAATAAAATAAAAATACAGATTTTTATTTTTATTTTTTTATTTTAATTTAATAGAAATTTAGTAGTGAAACTTGTATTTATTTTATTTGCTAAATATTTAAGATTTTCAAATTGAATAGATTTTTTTTAATTTAGTGATTAAATTGCTCCCGATTTTCATTTTTAAATATTTTCATTTTAATTTAATTCAAGTTTTATATTTATTGAAGTGAAATTCTTATTATTTTTCGAAAGTATTATTGTAAATAATAATACTCCCCGTGTTGGCGTGGGTTTCCTCCGGGTGCTCCGGTTCCCCCACACAAGTCCAAAAACATGTGGTATTGGTGATTTCTCCATAGTGTATGTGTGTGAATGAGTGTGTGAGTGTTTCCCAGTGATGGGTTGCAGCTGGAAGGGCATCTGCTGCGTAAAACATGCGCTGGATAAGTTGGTGGTTTATTCTGCTGTGGCAACCCCAGATTAATAAAGGGGCTAAGCCAAAAAGAAAATAAACGAATGAATGAATGAATGAAAACAATAATAATACATATTTTTATATTATTAATGAGAAATAATAAATATAAAATTTTTTTTGATTATTATTATTTTATTTCCTTATAAATAATTTTATTCGCTACATCTATATATATATATATATTTTGCTATTTTTTGCTACATCTATATTTATTTTTTTTGATTGATTGATTGATTTAGTTAATACCACCATTAATCTAAAGACACCCTATTTTCTTTAATGAACATCAACAATAAAAAAAAAATGCTAGTTAAAATATCAGTTTATTTACTTAAATAAACTTGTTAAAGTTTGTTGGATATAATGAACCTAAAATGCATGTGAGTGTTTAAAATTTGCCCTAATAGCTAAACTGTCTTCAGTAGTAACTTGTAGTGTTCAGAAGGTTTATCTGTAATTTAACTACTAATTTAATTCAGCTAATCAATAGAGTGAAAGTACCCAACTCAACTTTCTGAAATATGATATATAATAACATTTACTTTCTTGCAACCTAACACTGCTGATAAAGTCACAGTCCTGACTTTTTGCACACTAAACTCACAGTAGCACCTGCTGCTTGTTCTGAGTCTCTCACACAAATGAAATCTCCTTTATTGTTTGAACACAAACCCACAGCCCACCGTCAGTGTGTTTGCTGAAATGTGTTCCTATAAACGTGTTTCTGCATGCATGACCGAGAGTAGGAACGAGAACACCTGGCTGTGTGTGTTTGTGTGTGTTTGCTCAGTACTGCCTCAGTCTGGCTGTGCTTTGTGCTAACAGAGGTGACATCATCGCCGACATTCCCACAATGCTGTGTGGCTGCTGTTGCCGTAGCGACCGACAAGGCAGCTCTACGTGTTCTGCGCTAGTCACATTACTTCAGCCCGCACTTTCCCTGATGGCCAGAGCTCACCGCTGCCCAGCGCACTCAATGATGGAGAACCACACACTACTGTCATTACACACACACACAAACACACCCACATCAGAAAGCTCACATACACACTCATTCACTGATGTCTCATCAATGTTATGCTGTACAATTTACATTATTACACTGTAGACAAAGGGTTAATTTGAGAAAAAACACATTTTGTGAAATTTTGTACATGTTTTTGATGATTAGCTCTTCAATGTATAATAAAGTAAACAAAATTTAAAAAGAAATACAACATTTATAAAATGGCCAGACTGGTTCGAGCTGAAAGAAAGGCAACAGTACCTCAAACAACCACTTGATACAACCGAGGTATGCTGAAGAGCATCTCTGATTACACAACACGTCCAACCTTGAGGCAGATGGGCTACAGCAGCAGAAGACCACACCGGGTGCCACTCCTGTCAGCTAAGAACAGAAAACTGAGGCTACAATTCGCACAGGCTCACCAACATTGGCCAATAGAAGATTGTAAAAATGTTGCCTGGTCTGATGAGTCTCGATTTCGGCTGCGACATTCAGATGGTCGGGTCAGAATTTAGCATCAACAACATGAAAGCATGGATCCATCCTGCCTTGTATCAACGGTTCAGACTGGTTGTGGTGGTGTAGTGGTGTGGGGGATTTTTTCTTGGCACACTTTGGGCTCATTAGTACCAAATGAGCAACATGTCAACACCACAGCCTATCTGAGTATTGTTACTGACCATGTCCATCCCTTTATGACCACAGTGTACCCATCATCTGATGGCTACTTCCAGCAGGATAACGCACCATGTCATAAAGCTGAGAATCATCTCAGACTGGTTTCTTGAACATGACAATGAGTTCACTGTACTCAAATGGCCTCCACAGTCCCCAGAATTCAATCCAATAGAGCACTTTTGGGATGTGGTAGAACGAGAGATTTGCATCATGGATGTGCAGCCGACAAATCTGCAGCAACTGCGTGATGCTATCATGTCAATATGGACCAAAATCTCTGAGGAATATTTCCAGTACCTTGTTGAATCTATGCCATGAAGGATAAAGGCAGTTCTGAAGGCAAAAGGGGGTCCAAATCTGTACTAGTAAGGTGTACCTAATAAAGTGGCCGGTGAGTGTATATAAGTAATTCATTAATTATCTTTTTAGCTTAGTCCCTTTATTAATCTGGGGTCTCCATAGCGAAATGAAACGCCAGCTTCTCTGGCATACATTTTACACAGCTGATGCCCTTCCAGTCGCAACCCATCACTGGGAAACACCCATACCTTACATTCACACACATACACTACGGACAATTTAGCTTACCCAATTCACCTGTACCGCATGTCTTTGGACCCACGCAAACACATTAATTAATTAATTAATTAAAAATAAAAATGATAAACGTGGGTTCACTGGCAGAGTCATTGTTGTATAAATGTCCTCCTGGAATCAAGGTTTTAGTATGTTATAGTTAATAATATCTACAGTATATGCTTGTGTGCACCAAAAACAATGACAAAATACTTATTACAAAGGTTTAAGGTTTCCACTTTCACCATTATGGATATCATAGTTTTGATGACATTACCAAGCATGAGGTCTTCTAACCAATCAAATGCTCTTTAGTTGTGAAGTGTCTTTGAAATGTCCCGCCCCCTACAAGACAAAACAAAAACGTGTAACCAAGGGATCGTCTAAACCACGGGTGCCCAAACTTTTTCACATGAAGAGCCAAAAACCAAATATCACTATGAGCCGTGGGCCGAAGGTAAATATACCAAACTACATTACATTAAAGTTGCCATGGGTAATTTCATGATATATTTCATAATATTTAAAAATAAAAACCTTTACTTTAAATCGTATTAACTAATTTATTGCAATAAAAATGTAACACTGAAGTTCAATAATGAATACACTAGTAAAGCAGAATCTGCCTTTGCTTTGATTTGCTCACCAAAGTCTCTACACTGTCCTCTATTCATTGGGTGACAGTATGTACATTTAAGCTAAATCTGATTCATTTACAATATTTAATTGAAACATTTAATTTCAGCCAGCTTTCACCAATAAAACAAACAAGCAAAAGGTTACATTAGGTTTGAAATGACAATCTCTAAACCATCCCCACCATTCTTCCTCTCTTCGCAGATGAGATAGTGGGCAAAATCAAAGGTTACCATGGGCCAACTTTTGCCCCAGTCCCTAGTTTGGGCATCTCTGGTCTAAACACATAGTGAAATCGATACATTCATACATTCATTTTACATAATATATGATGCATTTAACTTTTACACTGGATCAATGCTGAGATATTTGAGATTGTTATTATCAGTTTATTACTGGCCGAGCTGTGATATGAGCAAAATGTGATTGGCTCTTTTTACGAAAGGGGAGGAGCTGTAATATGTCCTGCCCTTTCCCCATGTTATAGTAAAACACAGTTACACGTTGAATTAAGCTGCGCATTTCAAGACACTAAGGGGACCCTTAACTTATTATTTTTCCAACTTAACCTGATATGTGAGAGAATTAGAAGTTGAATTATTGGTTTATAAAATTCTATGCATCTATAATATATATGTTAATAAAATATATTTATAAAAAATGTAAATATAATGTAATTAATGTAAAATATTTTTAGTGTCTGGGCAAACATTCATTATATTAATATATTTTTTTAGCTAAGTAGTTAAAAGCTGCTTCATAATCACCATGACCTGACTGTCCTTGTCATTATAATGCCATGTGTATCATTGTAGTATTGTCTGATTCTTATTATATATGTATATAGTGTTTAAGTTATATTTGTTTGTCTCCATCCACGACACACACACACAAAAAGTTGTTTAAATGCAGCACTTGTCATGTTTGACCACAGTATCGAGCTCTCATGACTCGGCTTGTAATAACAACTGCGCTCATTGCTGCACGCCAGCCTTTTAAATCCATCTGAATGCAATAGTGTGTGAAATAGTCGTTAAATTCTTTTATTGCGTCTTATTTCTCAAGGTCGTTTAGGCCGGCCTCTCTGTCACAATTGGTTTGAGAGCCATTTCTTGGCTGATTAATGCGATTGTCTCGTTTAAACCGGTGCAGGAAGCACAGCGACTACTAAAAGCCCACTCGTCCCTCTGCTGTCTACTGCTCCACCGTCTGCACTCGCCACCGTAATGACACGTTTAATACAGCTGATGACAAGAATAAACATCAGGTTGAGATTTTGAATAAGGACATCAGTAGTTGTATTGTATATCTGACAAGCATTATGGATCTTTAGCATATTTATTGCTGATGCATAATAAGTAATGTTTTTGTATACTACACTCTCAAAAATGTCTCTTGATTTCAATGGTAAAAAGAATGTAAAAATGCTACAGTAAAAACATGTAACATAAAAGTAAGTTTCCTTAATATATATATA
>CAIGQZ010032248.1:2893220-2907182 GCA_903798205.1 Danio tinwini | reverse complement strand
TATATATATATATATATATATATACAGTGCTCAGCATATATGAGTCATTTTGAAAATGAATATTTTTATCTGTTTCTCAGTAATTATGGGTCATATATTTTTATGCATTTGAAAAAATTATTTTTATTAAGGGGTGTACTGTTGAGTGTATATATATATATATATATATATATATATATATATATATATATATAGCCATAGATGATAACATTAGCTGCCTGAGGGATCATTTCTCACTCTCTTTGGTTTCATGCCCTTCTGCCACTTTCTCTTTTTGCCAGTCTTTCCCTCTGGAGGTCTGTAACACAGGCTATAGGTTCATGATCTCTCCTGTGGATCTCCTTCATGACTCCAGAAGCTCAACCTGCAGCTATAGAGGCTTACAGAGAGTTCTCAGACTCCTACAGCCTTCATTCTGCACCCTGCAGTACATGCATTTCTCAGAAATATGCTCCTGTGAAAAACTAAACATTTATGGAATAGTGCAAGGATGAAACATTTCTCAGTTTTCTCAGACAGGTGTACCTAATAAAGTGGCCAGTGAGTGTATCTTCATAATGACAAAATAAATGTCATAATAAATATCCATATACATCAAATATATCATAAACACAACAGCAGAAAGCAGAACCACATCATGCATGCTCCGTAAGCTCAAGGGTGTAAAATTAGTGATGGTCCAGGCTGGAGGTTGTTCTTTTCCAGCTGTACTTTTAGCTTGATTAAAGGTCTTAAAGATGGTCCTCTAATGCTGGTAATGTATTCAATGGCTAATGGACCTCAACCACTTACACGGGACGGGCAGAGAGAGAGCGGCTCTCGTTCCACTTTCAAGAGCCAATTATCTCAAACACTGTTTTTATTGTGGCAGAGCTGCAGGGCAAAGCTGGCACCCACTGTAGTGCTGATCCATGCCATTAGTGGTCAGCGAGATGGACGTACTTTAGGACTCCTGGAGCACATTAGGAAAACAGGCCAAGAAAATATAGTAGCATGATACTGTTTTACTGGTACCCTGGAAATAATGCAGAAACTCCCTCAGAAGTTGCATTACATTTCAGAAATAGTTGCAAAGTGGCATGCAAAATTTGTCTATATCTATATCTTCATACTGTAAAGTTATTCTGTATATTTAGTTTATGTTGTATATTGTGTAATATCTTGTATATTTTGTAATATTTACATAAATAAATGTCATGCGGAATTAATATTATTTATTACTTTATATTCGGTTTGTTTGTTTATTTGCTAAATATTATTATTATAATACATACTTATGATGTATTTAACATAGTACTTCATTACATAATATACATTTTTAAGTATATATCGTGTAATTATATAATATTTATATGTTTTATGATTATAAAGAAATATTTTATTATTATTATTTAAATAATTAAGTGAAATTAAGAAATGATATGGAAAAGATAATGTACATTATTAATAATTTATCCAACTCATTTCTTTATTTGTATGTATTTACCAAATATATTTTTAAAATATAATGTTTATATCTTTGTTATGTGATATATTACGATTATATCTACTTTTTATATACCAGTTATCATTATTATATTCTATATTTAGTTTATGTTATGTTTTTATTTATTTTAGAATTGTTGGCTGCTAAAATAAAGATGCGGTTATCAATATTAAAATCAGGACTAAATTGGGAATTGTCACGATCACCAGCGATCTAAACACCAGAGATCGCTGGCAAACACTCACTTTCACACGAACTACAAATCCGCCATGTTCATGGACTACATTTTCAGTCATGCAACACACTCACACACCTGCTCCAAGTCACCAGTGATTGCAAACACTCACACAGCTGAAGCTGCTTACAGACTGATTACCTGGACTATAAAGACAGCACAAACACAGCCAATGTTGCTGAGTTTTGTAAGCTGTAAAGTGAACATTACGACGCATTTTCCCTTGTCCTGCTTTCTGTGTTTAAACCTTGCTTTGTTTTGGTTGTTTATCCCTGTATGCCGCCTGCCTTGTGACCATCTGCCTGCTATTTTGACTACGACTCTGGATTGCCGATATACATCTGTTTGTTCCTGTTTTGACCACTGCTTGTTTGACCATCCTATCAATAAGACCTGCATAAGGATCCTCACTACGTTGTCAGCATCACTTCACCATTACAGAGATATGCTTATGTAGTATGCAAGTCTCACATGGTCGCCCACTGAAGCTAAGCAGGGCTGCTCCCGGTCAGTACCTGGATGGGAGACCATATAGGAATGCTAGGTTACTGCCGAAAGTGGTGTTAGTCAGACCAGCAGGGGGTGCTCAACCTGTGGTCTGTGTGGGTCCTAACGCCCCAGTATATTGCTGGGGTCTTTCGGATTAGACATTAAACCGAGGTCTTGACTCTCTGTGGTCATTAAAAATCCCATTCTGCTGTCTCTAAAAAAAAGAGGAGGGGTTATAATAATAATAATAATAATAATAATTATTATTATTATTATTATTATTATGCATAATAACCACTTGATAGTTCCAGTTTTCTCAGTTGTATTTTGAGCATTTTGAGAAATGTAGTACTTCATATGTTATCCAATCTGCGTAGGCTACAGTGTAATACTGAAAAATCGTATGAAAGCTGTTCTGCAAACACCCTGAGTGGTAACACCTCAGTACGAGCTTTTTTTAAGGAACAAATGCTTCTTAATCTGCTCTCTTACTGTCAGTCCAGCACACATGGACATGCTCGTCAGCGGCACACGCTCTTCCTCCAGTGGTTGCCTTGGTGACCCTCAGCTTTTGTAATTTTAGCATCCTGATTGGAGTCGTGTGTGTAATTTACTGGAGTGTCTCTCCTCAGGTACAAACACTCAGGCTGTTTTAGCTCTCAGCCTCCTCTGCGCTCTCTGAAGGCGCTCTCCGGGAGCCATCACACTCCTGCATGCCGGAGAAGAGCTAAGTTCATCGCAATGTCAAGGAGAACTGGAAAGGTCAAAGGGAGAAACTTACTTTTTACCTGCACTGTAAAAAAATGCAAGGTCCCACATGATTTCTTCATGTTGTTCCAACACAAATCGATTGATGGCCCATTTCCACTGAGTGGTACGGTACGGTTCGGTACGCTTTTATGGCCGTTTCCACTGTCAAATAGCATACCAAACCGAACCGTACCATACCCCTTTTCAGCACCCTTTCGAAAGGGTACCAAACACGAGAAAGGGTACCAAAAGGCGGAGCTAGACGAGCAGCTGAACGCTATTGGTTTACAGAGATATGTCATTTGCTCACACAACAAGCCAGAATGAAAATAAAGAAGCCGCCATGTTTTAATACACAGCCGAGAGATTACAGCGTAATTATATATACATATAATAAGGAGTCCTGGTCGACCCGGGCTCAAACAAACCTTGTCGTCGTCTTGATGAACAGCCACTAAGCCAAAAAGAAGAGCAGATTTTACCCTGTGCCCCGTAGTTTTTTAAGAGCCAGTCTGAAGCGCGAGCGGTTTCGATTTCTTGAAAAAAGCAAAACAAAGGGGAAGCCGGAAAAAAAGGAGCACATAATTTTTTTCAGCAAACGTGAACAAACTGCCATGTTTAACCATTATCATCACCTTTTTGACTATTATGAACTCGGAATGATGGAATTACTTTCTAACAAGAGGCTACACGTGCTGCTGAAGATTACAGACACATTTAATCATGAGAAGTTTGCACTGACTGTGGGCTGTGTTTTGTGTTGTTTTGAACCTATATAAGGGCTAAATATATGCTGTGTGTAGTTTTTCTAAGTGGTAACATATCGGAGACTGTAAGAGTCTGTATGCGTTCATATGTTGCATTTATTTAGTTATTTGATATATTTGCAGATGTACAGTAGGCTATTTCGCACTGTCATTGATCTGCAGTTACTCGTGTTCATAAAAAAGTTAGTAATAAACATTTATACCCAAGTATTTATGTGTATAAAGCATCTGTTTTGTGAGAAGTGCTTCTCATATGATATGTAAGCGACCCGTACAGCTTTACTTTAGGCATTTTGTCAAGCGAGAATGACGTTGACTGCAACTTTCTGTCGAGACCATACCATTGGTACCCTTTTAGCAGTGGAAACGCAAGCCTGATAAAGGTGACCCGTACCGACCCGTACCATGCTGTACTGTACCAGTCAGTGGAAACGAGGCATAAGTTAACTTTATTGTTTCTACAAATTTAAGTAGATTAAAGTTTTCCCCACAAAAAATTAACTCTGAAGAATTGTGTTGATTCAACTCATTTTTTTATTAAGTAATTTGAACAAGCAGCAAAAATAATTTTTAAGTGTGCTTTTAGTCCTAATACTAGATCTTGTTGTGGTTTCCGGCTTTTCTTTTAATGAATCAAACTTGGAGATTATGAAAATCAGAAGAATATACTTTATAGGAATATTTTCCAAAAAAGCAGAGACAGCCTGGAGCAGACCCATCTCAGTCTCTCCCCAGGACAAATCCAAAGTGTCTGTGTTCTTCACAATATTTATACAGATTTTCTCTCCCCACATCTCTCATTAAAACTCTGACCATTTTAGGATGTTTTCTCTTTACTGAGAAGTTCAGTATAACTTTAGGTGCTCATGTTATTCTGGGCCCTGTCCCCTGCAATGCAAACACCTGTTTTCACACCAAAGTTCTCTCTCAATAGATGCAAGCTCTTCTGAGTGTTTGCATACATTGGCATGATGATGCATAGATTTATAATATGTCACTCACTCTCCTGAAAGCCTCTCACAGATATAACTTCATATGTGTGTTTTACATATACAATCTATGTCTTGCATATAAACTCATTCACCAACAGCTCTAAAGAATAGTGACCTCACACATTTCTCAACAGGACACCCATTCTACACACACCAGCAGTTGTCACCTTTCTTCTCAAAATACACCACCAGTTTTTGCCCTTTTTCCTTATAATACATGTCTAAGCATCTATAGATGGTTGACATGTTCATTGCACACTTTTAAAGAATAAAAAAAATCTTCATCATAAGTGAAGTTTATTTATAAACTAATTTCGACAGGATCACGTGCTTATGATTGCTAGCAGCTGGACCCACATTATCCAATCCACTACGCACCTATCAGATGATCCCTAAGCTACTATAAATACCCTGGGTTTCATATCACTGCTATTTTCGCTTTGAAGAATCCCCCCATCCACCCCTTCTCCTCCTCTTCTAGACGGGTGACACGGTGGCCCAGCACTTAGTGCTGTTGCCTCACAGCAAGAATGTCAATGGTTCTAGGCTTTACCAACCAGCGGGCATTTCTGTGCGAAGTTTGCAAGTTCTCCCCGTGTTCACGTGGGTTTCCCCCGGGTCCTCCGGTTTCCTCCCACCGGTTAAAAACATGCAACCTAAGTTATTGATTAACCAACACTATAGATATGCTCTATATATTGTACCTATATCATTAAAGAAAATTACTATCTGCTCTTCAATTACCACAATAGGGGAGTTCTCGAGATCTACCTGAGCTCAATCTCCCCTCTCGCCTTAAAAGACGTGCGAATAAAGCAGCGTTTCCATCCAATCAGTCAAAGTGAACAAAATCGTCACTTCCTGACTAACTGGCACCAAATATCAACAGTAAAAACGGAATTTGCTGTGGTAGGAGAAGCTGCATCAATCTTATCTTTATTTAATAAATGACTTGTGCATCAGAAAGCAATCCCAATCCTCCAGTGGCGTTTGAAGGCGTGAGACGCAGACCACAGACTCTCTTGATTCAGGAGGTCATTAATAATATAATAACACTTATACTGAAATTGTTACGGTGTTTTAGAATGACCAAAACAACATTTCAGATGTTTTACAATGTGCTCAGCCTGCTGGTTTATCCATTCACACACATTTTTATCATTACATGATCTCTTATAACAAAATCACATGATCTTTTTTTATGTTCATACTGGAATTGTGCGATAAAAGCGTTTCCATCGTAGTTTAAGTGCATCTTCTCTTATCGAATAAAAAGTGTATCCTACTCAGTTATGCTCATGTGTTTTTTTATGCACATTTTCAAAATGTATGCGGATCTTGGCATTTCCATCAATTGTTTTTTATGCGCTTATTCTAAATATTTTTATTTGCATAAAAATAGGTTGATGGAAACATAGCTATTGTGATGATCCACAAAAGCTGCGCAAATACAGTTTACAAATAAAAATTATAATAATAATAATAATAATAATACATTTATTCGAGCAATTGAAATGTAACTTCTTGACATTGACCATTATAAATTACTTTAAGTGTCGACACATCTAAATACTTTTTCTGGCTGCTAGACTCTTATCTATTTGCTGTTTTACAGTACATTCTAAGGTTAGCGTTAGAGTCCAAATGTTAAATATCTGAATTTATTTTTACTGAAATCCCTAAAAAGATCTTAAACTTAATTTTAGGCAAGACAAGATTATTTATTTATCACATTTCATATACACAAGTAATCCAAAATGCTTTACATAAACAGGAATGAAAGAAACAAGCATAATAAAATAAAGCAACAAAGAATAAAAAATTATTAAAACTGATTAAAATGTGTTAAAACAGGTTACAAAAGAATGAAAAAGAAAAGAAAGACATAAAAGTGTGATCTGTCGGAAGTAGCACAGTGCTCATTCAGTAAAAGCACAGCTAAACAGATGTGTTTTCAGTATTGATTTGAATGTGCCTAATGTTGGAGCACATCTGATAATTTCTGGAAGCTGATTTCAGTGTAGCTGAAGGCCTGCTTTGACGGAATTTCTAATTTACTTGATCTTAAAGATCTGAGTGATCTGTTAGGTTTTTATTCAGTGAGCATATCTGTAATGTATTGAGGTCCTAGGCCATTTAGTGATTTATAGACAAGTAGTAATACTTTAAAATCTATTCTGAATGTAACTGGGTGCCTGTGTAAAGATCTGAGGACAGGTGTGATGTGCTCTGATTGTCTGGTTCTGGTAAGAATCCTGGCAGCAGCATTCTGGATGAGCTGCAACTGTCTGGTTGTCTTTTTGGGAAGGCCAGTGAGGAGTCAATTACAGTAATCCATCCTAATGGTGATAAAAGCATGAACAAGTTTCTCTAGGTCCTTACTGGAAACAAAGCATCTAATTCTTGCAATGCTTTTGATGGGGCTTTTCCCTTTAACCCCTACCCTTTTCTAGAGCATTTTATAGGCAACCCTGGGGTGCAACAAAGGGTTATTACAAGGCTCCTAAACATTTTTAACTTAAAAATAAAATTGTAATTAATGTCAGTGTAGTTAACATAAATGGTTCTTCACCTGATAAGCTTTTTAGGCAGCTAATTTAAATATTCATATACTCTAAAATACAATTGCATTTGTTTTTTATTTGTCTTGCCATTCTTCTTGCTTCCTGAAGTCTCACTTTATTATTTGATTTGTGTCTCTTGATAGTAGCTTTAGTAACCGACTCTTACACCACATGTGCAGACGCTTTAGTAAGAAAGCATCCGCCGTGAACATAATTGTAAATGATTGCACAGTATATAGAAATAGGATGAAAGTTGTCTGACGGCGAGGATTTTGCAATCCCCTGCATGGCGACGTGAGGTCGGACTGAATGAGGGGTTGAAGTGCTCCCCGTCTCTAAAGCCTCTCATCGATCCGTCCATACAGATCGATAACTCCCCAAATCCAGCTCGCCACGCTCCAAAAGACAACAGCCCATCTCATCACACACTAAACCCCCATGAAGGGCTTTCTCTCCGTCTGTCTGTGTGTCTATGTGTGTGACTATGGCTGAAGTCGAAGTGATGTGAAAAGACAAATCTGGCTTTTGAGAGCAATATAAATGGCTGGATTTTCTCTCATAGACGCATTCACAATTTTCTGTTGATGAGGTTTTAAAACACTCCCGTCGAATTAAATGGTGCTCTTTGCTGAATATTTTTGATCCTCGCAGGTTCAGATAAAGTGAAGCGCCACATGTTGATCAGCCGCAATCTTCTGCTTCTTTTAGCATAAAGCAATTTAGAAAACAATCAGTAGTTTATTTCACAGCTAGTTAGTTCATCGATGCAGCGGTGATTCAAGTACTGCAACAATTTAATGCACGTTTCAAAGTTCAGCATAAAAAGCAGGAAGTCTTGAGGGTTTTTCTTGCTTGCTTTTGCAAGAGAACATTGTTTATCAGGTGGAAAAATAAAGATTTGGGAGCTTTTTTCATGCAGCATGCGCTTTTTTCATTTGTTTATCATCCGGCGTCGTTTACACTGAGGCAAATAACACAATAATCACACTTGCTTCTTTGCCACACTAAAATCTCAACTAAAATGACTTATAATGAAACATAATTTATCTGTCACTGCTTGTTTTATAGTCTCAGGTGTCTGAATCTTTGCGAATGTTGTGTTTTCTTAGCTGAAAGGTGATGTTTTTAAGTTTCAGAAAGCATTTTTCACTGATGCTTGCTAAGGGGAGACCACTTGGAAGTATAAAGGGACTCTTTGTTAAACTCAAAAACACTTGTTATTAATGACTCTGATGGCTATTAAGTGAACTGCAGACAGCAGCTTATTGCTTGTGATTGCACTCATGTATAGGTAACATACTGGAGACTGAAAGCATTTTAATGCTTATATTTTCAAATTAAACAAAAGAAAAAAGTACCTTGGCTGTGATATACTAATGACAAACATCCAGACGGCATCCACACTGCTGAGATGTTTATATGAATGTGTTCTTTTGCTTTCAAATAACAAAATAAAGAGACAGAAAAACAGCATTGTTTTAAGTACACTGTAAAACCCAAACAGTCATCTTTATTAAATGAAATGAGTGTAGTTAACTCAATATTTACTGAAAGTTAATTCTACTCATTTGAAAAGAGTTTTGAACTTATTAAATACCTTATTACTTCAACCCAAATAAAGTAAGTTCACAGTACTCATATAATCTATTTTTTTTAACTCAAATGTTACTTTACAGTACTCAGTTGGTTTGAGGTCTCTTCATTTATTGGGTTTTACTGTGCTCAAATTGCTTTATTTACTTCAATGGATTAAGTTCACAGTACACAGTACTAGTTTGTTGCAATCGGTTTCCTCCAGCGGTTTGAGTTACCTCAACTTTTTGGGTTTTACAGTGTAGTTAAGAAAGCATCTGAACTCCAGAACACTGTAGCAACCCCATATTGTAACATCCAGGCAACCCCCAGAATCCCTTACCAACCCCACATAGCAATATCATTGCAACCACGTAGAAAATCTAAAAACCTCACCTAGCAACATCATAGGAACCTATGAATCCTGAACACCAGAGCAACCACTCAGAACACCATAGAAATCAGCAATGTTCTAGTAACCTGAACACCCATAAGCACAACCAAGCGTCTTAGTTTGCTTTCACACCTAGACATTTGCTTTGGTCTCGTTTTCCCAGTTAGCACGGTTCATTTGGCATATTTGCAATTGCGCTCAGATCCACGCCAAATCAATCGATCTGAGATCACCTAAATGAGGTGGTCTTGGCTTAATTAAAACGAACTCTAGAGCGAATCGATTACAGTGAGAATGAAAAACGATCCAACAAACTAACGAACCAGGCTATATCACGGTGTATTATAGATATGTAATAGGCATATATATGGCTATATGAAGAGAGAATGATCAGTAGGGCGAGATGTCGTCATTCCTACTGGTAAATGTGTGTTTCATGTCGAATATGAAAGTGAAAGCATGCTGAAATATTACCAAGTGCTGTTGATTCGTTAGGAAAATTAACCGAAATTACCATCTGATCATTTAATATATTTTAATCTTATAATATTTTGTATTAGACATATAGTTTTGTTTATTTCTGCACTGACACCCCCGACAAAAAAATCAACATTGATCTGCTTCATGATCTGACTGCGGTCTCGCTTCATCTGTTATTTCTCTCTATTATTTAAGCCTATAAGGCAGAATTCTAGCCAATGTTTTTTTAATAGATAGATTGATTCAGTAGATTTTTACAACCATTGACAACTGTAATGAGGCTATGAGAAAGTCTTACCTCTCTAATTTATATTTGGTGATGATGTCTGTGGGTGTTAAAATTAAAGTGCACCTTTTCACTTATAGGGTTCTATCATACACCCAACACAATAAGGCGCAAGATGTGTTTGGCACAATTTGTTGCTATTTTCAGACCAGCACAACCCTAAGGCCAAATCCCAATTCTATTTTTGTAACTCTGCCCCTTCCCCTTCCCCTTGGCCCTTATAACCGAGGGTTAAACGGAAGGGCTTCAAAACTTACCCCTAAGAATTGGGACAGCACTTCAACACCTGCACACGTCATCATATGTCATCGCAATCTCTGCTTCATATAAAATCAAACGACCGCGACTGCTGTAGTTATTCCAGTTGTGTTATGTTTTGGTATTTATCTTCAGAAAATCACTGAAGGGATATATTATGTTATCATAACGATCTAATGTGACAATAAGATCGTAATTGTACTGTGTGTTTACACAGTGGCCATATTCATCTACTTTAACAATCAAAAACAACATTAACATTATAGCAGACACTGTAAAAGGCTCATTCTCAGCCACTAGACTTTTCTGACAGGGTATTCGAGTGTCAGAATGTTGTGGGACTGCTGTACAGGAGTTATTATTATGGATTATATATATTTTTTCCGTTTTTTTAAAGCATGATGGTAAAACACGAACACGGTTATGAATATATTAAAAAATATGTTTGTTTGTCGTAAAAATTCATAATAATGACAAAAAATACAAATTTGTGGATCTCCTTACTTCCTGGTTCAGCAAAACTGCCGTTGTGGCAGGTGTATTCTGGGAAACTTCTTACCCCTTCGTTTCAAGTGTGCTCCTGAAAAATCTTTGTTCGAAGGGGTGCATACTGAGCAACTAAAATAATGCACAATAATTGAGCAACTAAAATAATGCACAACTGACCAACTAAAAGCAGGTCTAAAGTCCAGCGCAGACCGCGTTAGTTGTGTGCCTTAAACACCTACACATTGCTTAATACACGCAGGATGTACAGCAATACACAAATATCTGTACAAATGAAAAAGAATTAAAGGATTAAAATATTACAAAAAATATTGTTTTCTACATAAATATAACAACCACTGCCTCCATGCCTTCTTCATGTCTTCTTTTTTCAGTTTATTTATGACAATTTGCTTTTGTAAAATGTTATTATTATTAGCAGTATTATTTATTAGATGCATATTTAAATTAGTTTTAATAAAAACAAATTTAAATTTGTCCGCCTGTCGGGTTTTGGAGACGTCTGCATTACCATATGGGGCATAAGAATAGGATGTGCGTTTGGATATAACTCAGTTTTTTGACCACACTTCGTTATTACTGTTCATGTATTCATTTGCTGGAAATTAGAACTGAATGTAGAAATAGTTTTGAAACAAATCTTCCACTTAACAAATAAAGTGAAATATGTAGGCTAATGAATGTCTTTAGTGGAGTGAGTTTCCACCGTCTCCTTACACCACGAAAGTAAATGATTAAAGTGAAGAGTAAAAGGCTGAATGGAGGAGGCTCGTTCTTTATTCTCATTCTGCAGATGATCTGTTTAATTGTTTTCTCACTAGTGAAGCGTTCAGTACTTACAAAGTCCACCATGTAAATAGCAAATGCACCATGGCGCGACGCAACTGACTCTTAAAGGGAATGAGAGATGGGACTCTGATTAATTTAATGCATATTATGTTCAAAACAAACTCATAACTCATTAAGAGAACAAGCACAACCCTGTTAGATCATGCACCAGGGCGCAGACTGTATTTTTATGTCCTTAAAATAGCAAAAGTGGATTCGGAGATGCCCTTAATGCTTTTATGCCATGCACTTTAGACTTTGCGCCTAGATCGTTAAAATAGAGCCCATAATGTCTTATAGACCATTTCAATGTGGTCATGTCATTGGCCCATGAACATTTCCTGCTTGCTATCAAACTATTTCATAACTGTAACAAGAGGCAATTCAATCATACCTTAATGTTACATGCTATCAAAACATATTTATTTATCAATATGTGCCTCTTTTTGGATTCTTGAAAGCTGTAGAAAGTAAAAATGTAAAACAGGAAATACGTTGGGACCCTTGTTTTTGTTTACATCCCTCAAAATGGTCTATAAGTGACTTGTTTGAACAGTTTAGTATCTTTGCTGTGTGAAAGCAAACCGCACCAAGAACAAAAATAAACATTGTAACATTTTCAATCCCTGTTTCGGAAGAAAAAAATCAATGTACACATGTGAAAACACCAGTATTATTGCCTACTTTTATGTAATTTCTTTTTATCCTTGTGGTGTCTGATTTGGTATTTAATAAGAACCTTTATTTAACCAGGTAAGTCAATTGAGAACCAGTTCTCATTTACAATGACGACCTGGCCAAGAGGTAACATAAAAAGCAGTTACAGTACAAAGCAGCAAGGACACAATACAATAACAATTTAACAAAATGCAGATAATAACAAATAAAACCAATGGAAAACTAAAAACAAGCAGTGATCTTGTACTATTGACTAGATTGAATTTTTAAAAGATGATAGTGGAATGAAAGTACTGAGCTTTAAGGTCTGCTGCAGATGATGATTCCAAGCATCAGCAGCAGAAAAGAGTAGCGACCAAATGAAGTGCAAACTTTGGGTATGCAAAGGTTAATAAAACTACTAGAGCGCAGATTGCGACGTGTTTCCTGAATGTTAAGAAGTGACTGTAAATATAGTGGAATTTATCCAATAAGAGTTTTGTAAATGAACAGAAGCCAATGAATTTGTCGACGCGATTGAAGAGAAGGCCAATTCAGCAAAGAATACAGTTGACAGTGATGAGTGTTAAATGGTGCACCAGTAACCAAACGAATTGCTGCATAATAAATAACATCCAGTTTGTGAAGGAGAGTTTTTGAAGATGATCTGTAAATTAAATCCCTATAATCCAAAATTGGTAAAACGGTTAACTTGACCAAATGTTGCTTTAAAGAGTGCGTGAAGGAAGATTTGTTTTTGTAAAGAAAACCAATCCGGGCTTTAACCTTTTTGAGCAGTTCATTTATGTGAGTTTCAAACGTCAGTTTCCCATCTAACCAGATACCGAGATATTTGTAGCAGTCAACATCATCAATCTCAGTACCGTCCAATGAGGAAATTTTAGGAGGAAACTCAACATGTGATAAATTTCAACTAAAAACCATGCATTTTGTTTTATTAGTATTTAAAACTAAATGAAGATTGGTAAAAGCATGTTGGATGCTTAAAAAACTGGCTTGCAGTGAATAAAGTGCTGTAGTCAAAGAGGAACTAGCTGTATAAAAATGATGATATCATCAGCGTATAGATGAATGTAAGAATCACCTGCAGCAGAAGCAATATCATTAACATAAATGTTAAAAAGTGTAGGCCCCAACATGCTACCTTGTGGGACCCCTTTCTGAAGCAGCAGGGTATCTGACAGAAGCCCCTCCACCCTTACTGACTGTAGTTGACCAGAACAGTAGTTCCTGAACCAGACCAGACAGCTCTCAGTTAGTCCAATATATCTTAGCCTATCCACTAGAATTTGCTTCTGAATTGAAATAAAAACGTTGTCTTTCTTTGCTTTGTGTTTTTTAAAAGCAGGTGGCTTTGAAAGGTGAATGTGTTTTGACAGACCTTTGAGCAGCTGCTGCATGTATGAATGTTTGCGCTCATATGACAGATAACAATTGCGTCCAGTCAGTGTTGCTGGACATTTTGAGCCCCATCACACTTTTCCAATTGTAAATTGTATTGCTGGGAAATGTTAACAGGAGGGATGGGGTGTGTTTGTCAGCACGGGTCGTTCATTATCTGGTTATGTGCTAGTCATATATGTGTGTTAAATGTGCACCTGCTACAGCTGGACTGACATGCATGCATTCCCTCTCTTGCAGTCTCTCTCTCTCTTTGTGTGTGTGTGTGTGTGTGT
>CAIGQZ010032248.1:2858008-2877548 GCA_903798205.1 Danio tinwini | reverse complement strand
TTACCTTCTTGTCCTTTTAATTCATCGTTTCACCTTCTTGTTCTTTTGCTCACTTTTGCTTCACTGTTTCACCATTTGTTTCTCTCATTTTTGTTTCAGTTTCACCTTTTTGTTTCAATTGTCTGCTTCACAGTTTCACCTCTTTCTTTCATTTTATTCATTTCACCAATTTGTTTTTCATTTCGCTTCAGTTTCACCTTCTTTTGCTTCATTTTTTACCCTTTTGCCATTTCACTTTGCTTCACCTTTTCCTCATTGTTTCACTCACTTTCACTTCACTAACAAATAATGACTTTACTTTCATAAGGAATTAGATGGGTGGCGTGGTGGCAAAGTGGGTAGCACTGTCACCTCACAGCAAGAAGGTCACTGGTTTTCTCTGGGTGCTCCAGTTTTCCCCACAGTCCAAACACATGCACTAAATGGTCAGAGTGTATAGGTGTTTCCCAGTGATGGGTTGCAGCTGGAAGGGCAATAAAACATACGCTGGATAAGTTGACGGATCAACCTGCTGTGGCGACCTCTGATTAATAAAGGGACTAAGCCGAAAAGAAAATGAATGAATGAATGAATGAATTAATTAATTAATGCATGAAGTATTAGATTGAATTCATTCAGATCACTTCTACCAGTGTAGATATGATTGGTTCTTTTTTTCAACACTACTACAGAATACCGTATCCCTTGATGCAATGCACTTAAATAGAATAAAATAATAATAATAATAATAATAATAATAATAATAATAATAATAATAATAATAATAATAATAATAATAATTATTATTATTATTATTATTATTATTATTACATTTTATAATATGCCATTTGGGCACATTAAATGAAACATTTGTAGCTTAAAATTAATTGTACATTATAGAATTATTAACTCAATTAAAACAATACAGTGCTATTATACGATGATTAATTTCTGCTTCTGAATACCGTTTGACTTGCCAGAAAATCATAAATCATTGTTTATTTGCATATTTTCTCTGTTGTATTTAACTTTGCTTGTCATTTTTTAAATGCTTTTTTTATGCAGATCAATCCCCTGCAGAATCATGCCAAATAATCTAAAATTATGAATTCTTTACAAGCTATTAAAATCATCTGCTGAAATGACATTTATTTCGCAATATATTTAGCAGTGAATGAAAATATTGCAATGCCAGTACACTGTACATTAAAATAAATCTTTTAATCCCAGTTGCTTTGCACACGTCCTGTCTTGTTGATATGATTATATGCGTTAATACAGAGACATGTTAATACACAGCTGTCAATCAATTTGGTGGGTGAGGAAACTGTCGTGCTTCATGTTGGTTGCCATTTGTCATGTTGTTCTCACCAAAGAGACACTATCAGACTGGAGGTTTTTGGATACCAGAAAAATAGACTTTATTGTTCATAATAAAGCCGAGAAAGTGTAGAGCAGACCTCAGAGCATTCTGAAGTGTCTCCTAGACAAATTCTAAAGTCTTTGTGTTTTACACAATCTTTATACAGACTTTCTGACACACCCCTAGGTGTCTCATCTTAACCTGTGCCAATCATTGGATATGTCTTTCTCAGGTGGTCCTGTTATTGTTGGCTCTCAGCCCACTAGCTCATGTCAACGTAAGCAGCTCTTTTGACAACAGAGAAGACCTTCAGAGATGCGATTTATGCAAAAGAACTAAGTGGTTACATACATCGTCATGATAGCATAATAACCTCATACGTTACTGAATACTTCTCACACATTTAACTTCATATGGGTATTTAACATATAATCAGTGCTTTACATATTCAGAATCAGTCAGCTCACAGCAGGCTCCTGTGCAGGTTTCTCATCTTACACACAGACATACCAATAAGTATTTTTACCCATGGCATGTTTGCAGCAAACACCCCTAATCTGCTTTACACTTAGAAAATACTTCACACTGAGAGAACAAAATCTTCTTCAAAACCACACTCCTATGTCACGTTGTGGTGGGCCTCAATTTGGGAAGGATTTGGACATTTTATTGTCCTATTTTAACACCAGGAAATTTATAAAAAGACACTTATTGTGTTTATATCACCCAAATATTACTGTGGACACACTATACCTACACACACTTCTGTCTTTCATCATAGGTGCCCTTTAAAAGATTATTTTACATCTACAGAATCATGAGCAAATCGTATTCTTGGTTTTTAAATAAAAAAAATGTTATTTTCATTTTAGCCTGAATCGTGCAGCCATACTGCTATTGCATGCATCGTGTCAGTATTATAGAGACTGAAAATATAGCATTGATTTAACCCAGTTGTGATTATTAAATGTTTCAATCTCTTCAATGTCAGTTCAGACATTTGAATCTACTGTATATAATCTGAATATTTGACTTCACTGATCTTAAGCCCGAGGGGGTTTGGTTGATCAAATAATGAATAGATCAGTGATTATCTGATTAAAATGAATGGCAGGAAAAGTTGTTTTGTCTTTTGTATGTAAAGAGTCAGAGTTGTTCATTTAGGAAAAAAATCCCAGTCTTTGTCAGCAGATGTCTAATTCAGCAGCAAATCCCTCAGCAAACAAAGCAGAGAAAACATACAAAACCACAGCAGACACATTCAAACAAAAAAACTATTACCTCAGTCTCCAAAACAGACCCTCAGGACAAGTCCCCATTTCACTGTTGCTTCATTTTCAGACGAAATAAATCAGCTAATAAGGACCTCCTCCCTCCAACCCCCCCCATCAAAATGATCGTACAGAAGGCAGGTGAATGAAGCTGACACCAATTTGCGTCATTAATATTTCTGTTTTGTTTCATTTTAGGAAAATGACATCCAGTACTACGATGCCAAAGCCGACTCGGATGTTGTAAGTGACAGATTTTTTCATTTTTTAAAACGCTTTTGGAAATGAAAGCTGATTGTTTCTGTTTGAGTGTCTGCTCTTGTCATTTTAATATCTAGTTTATTAAGAGCTTTGGTGTATTTTTAGAAGGATATTTGAAACAAAAGTTGTATTAACTATTCATGTTTATTTCATTAACCCTTGCAATTTAGATTGTGTCAAAGCAGCTTAACATAAAAGTTCTAGTACATTGAAACTGTGTCAAGTAATAATGACACACATTCAGTATTAATCCACACAGTGGCAAAAGCTGAACTATTTTGAAAATTGACACGTGTGTGAGGAACAGCTGATGATGGCTATAGCAACAAACAGCAGAGGATTACTAGGTCAGAATCGCATTTAAATCGGTAAAGGAAGACTTAGGTGTGCGTGTGAACAGCCCCATAAAGATTTAACTTGAGAGATACAGTACAAGCATTGATCTATAATAGATACTAGGGCTGTGCAATATTATCGATGCATCTAACTATCGCGATAATTTCTTTTACGATAGTGTATTGATAGTCCAACCTTAAGTATCAATTCAAGTTGTGCCAAATGACCTCCTCCTCCACTCCTGTAGATGTCGCTAACTCACGATCAACAAAACGACAAGTAGTACGATATCAGCAGTAAGCAAGAGTGAGCATGGCGAAAAATATAAAGGTGCCTCCAGCTTTTAGAGCTGACGTGTGGCTGCACTTTGGTTTTAACGCTATTAGGGCTGGGTCGATAGACGATGCCATCGCTGATGGCCTATAGACATCATGATGCTGAGGCGGCATCACCACCGGTCCTCCGCACCGCCCCCATTGCAAACCCGCTCGTGAAAAACACACACTCAGGCCCGTTTACACTGATACAGCTTAGTTTTAAGATGGCATTTTAGAACAAAAATGATCGACGTCCACACTGGCGTTTCACCAAGCATTTCTGAACAGCCCTCCGTCTGCTGAAAACGCACATCACTTGACCACTCACACACACACACAGACCCACACACACAAACACAGCCACAGCCCCACACACACACACACTGTCATGCTCTTGTCTGAGCTCCAGAGAAGTGTACAGACTCTATATTTTATACAGTCATTGGTACGGACAGTTTATCAAGGATGTACCGCTGGATCGCGTCTCACTATAAGTTAGTTGTTAAACGTGATATTTAATTAATCTTGTCTCTATCTAACGACTCTTCTGTCTTTTGATTCTCTCAGGTAACGTGTCACAGCATCAGTACACTGCTTCAGTTGTTCACTTTCACGCTTGTACTCAGTAATTTTAGTGAAAACCTCAGATACTGTCGGTTAGTTCCTGTTGGTTGTGCAGTTTCTTACCAAGCAAGTGTGTGGACGCCATAATGGAACGGTTCACTGCCTAGTCATGCCAGAGTCCCATGGAAAAAAGTGATTGACAGGTGGTAATTTGTGTGTAACTTATCTTTATTTATTTATTTATTTATTTATGATTTGGTTATGAGTAAAACAAAGGCCATGCGTGTCAGGTAGTTGAAACGGTAGGCTACAAATAATTAATTAGTTATGAATTTATTAATTATTCATAAATAGTTAATTCACCTCCCCCTATGACGACGATGCCATGGTCCATCGCCATGTTTCACATTAGACATCGTACGATGCCAAATTGGTCAACATAGCCCAACCCTAAACGCTATACCAGGGAATTAGACAAAAAAATAAATGTCATTTGTAAGCTTTGCAATATACATAGTTTTCTGTTCAATCACACGGTGCAGTTTAATGAATTGGAGTGGATGGAAAATTGGAATTGGAATTTTAATTTGTCTGCCGACTTTTTTGCCGATATTTATTGCATCGCGAATTATATCGCAATATATTGTATCGTGACCCATGCATCACGATATGTATCGTATCAAGAGGCCCTTGCCAATACACAGCCCTAATAGATACGTGATTACAAGCCGCGCGGGGCCATTACAACTTATAACACACACTTAAACACATATTTTGCAAATTACACAAAACAAGCCAACAATTTTAATGACACTTACATGATCTGGAGGAAGAAGAAACTGGTCCATATGAACTGTAACAGTTACTGACAAGGTCCCTGTCAAAGTCTAACAAAGTCCCATAGTCTCTGCTGCTCCTTCAATAGCAAACGGCTGGCGAATCCCGCATTGGAGCGTAGCTTATTGTATCAAAAATCTAAAAAATGACAGGAACAAACACAGTAATAGGTTGACTATACTGTGGTATTGTTGTGAAAATGAACTTTTAACCCTTTATTCCCCTTAGCTGAATCTCTATCTGTCAGTGATCGTCATCTTCGCTTCATGATCATTCCCGTAATCCCCCACTCCTCCGCTAGTGTGTGGAGGGAAAGAGCGTGCACATTTTACCGGAACTGGAACTACATAGTTGGTGATGTACCGTGTCGACGTCAATGCGGTCAATCAAAAGATCCGAACCTAACTCGATTCATTTATTTGACTCTGAGTCAACTATTTTGCACTTTCAGATTTAAACCTCAGCTGGATGTTTTCATTCACTTAGTGCTGTGTTACACACTGCATGGAGGCTCATTTTCAAAAACCCGTAATAGGGGCTCTTTAATGTAATCAAACGAAAATTTAACTGAGAGATTCATTCGTTGCTCTTTAATCAAAATGTTGTAATTACGGAAGATGGGTAGAAAAATGGGAGTATTGGCAGGTATGCTCACACATACACTGTGCAGTCTGACTACTACAAAATTGTTGAAAAGCCGTGGAAGCATTTCTTTCTATCTCTCGCGCTGAACGCAGTCGACCAATTGCAACAGACTGTCATTGATCCAATCAGCAGAGATTAGCATCGCGCTAAGGAGGGGTTTGGAAACAAATGAATCGCTAAATGATTCATATAGGAGTCGCTGAGATAATTAGGTAAAAATAAATGCAGATTATAAGACAATGAAAGTGTTTTTTGACCTTGCATGCTTATCAGCCTGTTGTTGGAGACCCCACAAAAACCAAAATATGACCCTTTTTAATGTATAATAGGGGCTCTTTAATACATAAATCCCAAATAAGTCTTCTCAATTACAAGAGCATCATTTGAGCAACTGAGCTGTTCTCTGAGTCTTAAACACACATATCTGTACGTCTCACACACTCTGTAACAAGCTCTTCACAGTATAAGCGTAAGGTCACAGAGAGCCTCTGATTGATTGAGCTGCGCTGCAGAAGGACGCTGTTATATGAGGATGAGTAGAGAGAGAGAGAGGGAGCAAAAGTCATAAATCAGACTGTGCTTTTGTGCAGTCAGCCTGTGATTAATGATTCAGCACTATAGGGGCTGTCAGCGTCTCTAATTGGAGGACATCGCTCATCATTACAGGGGCCAAGGGACGACGGCCCACCAGAGACCCTCGTGACCCGCACCGGTCCAAAAAAACACACAGGGTCACAGAGAGATTCCTTCATGCACACAGAATTACACCTGCACACACACAGAAACACTGAAACTAGTGGCAGAGCACACACACACTCAGATGGAGACTCCTAGATACACACACACATCTTCACATACTTGTGGTTTTTGAGGACTAGTAATGTATTTTATACTGTGAAAAAACATGTAATGGTCTTACGCTAACCCTTAACCCATCCCTTACATAATGGGCTCTATATTAGCGATCTAGGCGCAAAGTCTAAAGCCTATGGCACAAAAGCATTAAGGGCGTGTCCGAATCCACTTTTGCTATTTTAAGGGTGGAAAAATACGGTCTGTGCCCCAGCTCATGGTCTAACAGGGTTGTGCTTATCATAGATGAGTCTCATCTCCCATTGCCTTTAAGAGTCAGTTGCATTGTGCCATGGTGTGTTTGCTATTTACATAGCAGACTTTTTAAAGTGGAAAAACTGAACGTTTCACTAGTGAGAAAACAAACCATCTGCAGTGCAAGGATAAAGAAAGAGCCTCCTCCATTCAACCACTTTACTTTCTTTTTACTTTTACTCTTTATTTTACTCCTTTACTTTCGTGGATAAGGAAACGGTGTGGTACACACTCCACTGAAGACATCCTACATATTTAATTTAATTTAGTTTAAGCGCAAAGATTTGTTTCAAAACTATTCCTAAATTCAGTTCTAATTTCCAGCAAATTATTAAATAAACGATAATAATGAAGTGTGGTCAAAAAAACAAGTTATATCCAAACACACGTCCTGTTCTTATGCCCCATATGGTGATGCAGACATCTCCAAAACCCGACAGGTGGACAAATCTAAACTTGTTTTTATTAAAACAAATATAAATGTGCATATAATAATAAATAAATAATAACAATAATGATAACAACAACATTATAAAAAAGAAAATTGTCATGAAAAAAGCCCCCGAGATGAAGGCATTGAGGCAGTGGTTTTTAAATTTATGTAGAAAATAATCATTTTTGTTACATTTTAATCGTTAAATTTTTTCATATGTAAAGATGTTTGTGTATTGCTGTACATCCTGTGTGTATTAAGCAATGTGTTAGTGTTTTGGACCGCATAGGTGCATAACTAACGTGCTGTGCACTGGACTTTAGACCAGAATTTAGTTGGTCAATAGCGCAGTCTATTTCAGTTCTTCAAAATAGCAACACACCAACAATGTGCCTTAACACACCTCGTTTTCAGACCGGAACATCCATGAGTCCACAAAAGGGTGCAAATGCATTTGCTATATAAGCAACATGGCACAAAACGTAAAAATTACAGCTGCACTGGTCTAAAAAATAGCAACAAATCACGGCAAACACGTCTTGCACCTTATTGCGCGGGGTGTATGATAGGGCCAGAAACCTGTGGCCAAATATGTGTGGCCACAAATATGTCAAAAGACCACATTAAGTATGTTTTTTAGTGTCCTGAATTAATAAGACACGAGGCATGTCCTCGTTCACATACTGACCTACTGTAGCTAAAAAAAACATTTTTTTAAGTTTTATATAACATTAGTTTATATTCAAATAACATTTTAAAAAATCATGCCATTAAACATTCTAAAACATTTTACAAATTCCAATGTCAGTGTTAAAGAAGAAACAAGACTAGGTCACTTATATAAAGTTAAAACATTATTGAAGAAAAGTGAAGAAGCAGTAATTAACAAATAATCAAATCACCACCAATAACACAAATAAATAAAAAAGAACAAATGTACAGATGAAATATTTAATTAATATTCTCCATGTAGGTCTAATGGTGATTTTTATCTTATGAATGACTTCTATTCTAATATACAGTACATAAGTATATGGATGTGCTTTACTTACTGTATGTGACTGTTATTTAGAAGTAATAATTAGCCTTTTTACACAGACAGACTTTTCTGAAAAATTACCTGTAATTTTTTTGTTGAGAGATCATGTCTGAACAGGCCATTTTAAAAAAATGAGTAAATTAATTATGCTAATTTTCTGGAATGATACATTAAGTGAAGTTTCACAAACAAATTTCGAGAGGAACACGTGATATGATTGACCACAGCTGATCTCTCATCTACAATCATTAGCTAGCCAATCAGACCAATTCAAACTCACTATAAGTAGCCTAGGAAAAATCACTCCCTTATCTTCATTTTTCGAAGAAACCCCCCTTCCACCCCTTCTTCCCCCTTTTTCTTCCTTTACCACGGGGAGCTCTCGAGAACCACCTGATCTCGTTACTCCCCTTATATGCTCCACAGACCAGGCGGGAGCCCTGGGCTCAACTATCTCCAAGCTCAGGGTTCTCTCCCGGGACAGCATGCCAAACCAGCTAACATTTGTCAAACAATATCTAAGTGCGAACTCTTGAATATCAGTAAAAACCCAGAAGTCATCTCTGTGTAAACAAAGAAGGAACATTACTAGTATGAGCACGTAAAAGTTCTGAACGCGCTGACGTGAGACGTCTACTCCGGACCCCCCTAGGTAGGCATCCAGGAGGCATCTGAAACAGATCCCTGAGCCACCTCAGCTGACTTCTCTCAATGTGGAGAAGCAGCGGCTTTACTCAGAGCTCCTCCCGGGTGACAGTGCTCCTCACCCTACCTATAAGGGTGTGCCCTGCCACCCTGCTCGTAAACTCATTTCGGCCGTTTGTATCCGAAATATTTTCCTTTCAGTCATGACCCAAAGCTCATGACTATAGGTGAGAGAAGGAAGGTAGATTGACCGGTAAATCGAAAGCTTTGCCTTTTAGCTCAGCTCCTTCTTTACCACAACAGACCAGTACATGGGCCGCATTACTGCTACCGCTGCACCTATCCGCCTGTCAATCTCACGTTCCATCTTTCCCTCACTAGTGAACTAAACCCCAAGATACTTGAACTCCTCCACCTGGAGTAAGGACTTTCTTCCAACCTGGAGATGACCAACCACCTTTTTCCGGTGGAGCACCATGGCCTTGAACTTGGAGGTGCTGATTCTTATCCCAGTTGCGTTACACTTGCAAACCATTGACAACAAAAAGCTGATCCTCTTCATGTTTACAAACTCAAACTCAATCGTTTCTGGTTATTGATGCCAGAATTGACCCGCTTTTCAGATTGGACGTCTGAATGATGCTTTTCCAGAAAAATTACCGAACGTCATTGCCTGTGTGTACGCCACATTTTTTTCAATTTACTGGTAAACTCATTCTTGTAATTTAACAGATATTTACTGTGTGAAAGGGGCTAATGTCAAATTGTTTTTGTTGTTGTATTCAGACTGGCAGTGCAGTGTGAATCGTGTCCATCAGTTCAGGATGAGGTTTCTCTTTGTATCGTCACAGTCTCCTCTGTTCGTTCGGCCTCTGTCCTTTTGCTCTGCAAACTGTGGTGCTGTGCCGTTCCCTTCCCTCCTGCTCTCCTCCTTCTCTTCCTCCTCCTCCATTCTGCTTTCTGATGGCCTTTGCTGTCGTTCACATACTGCAGGACAGATCTGCTCCAGAAGCTGTAATCTTCAGTGCTGCAGGCAGATCTCCATCATCATGTTCACTCTCCCTCAGAGGGAAAACTTGGACTTGATGTGACTTCACAGTGCTTATTAAATGATATAGCAGTGCTAAAAAAGAAAATAAATAGTTAAAATCCATATTCAGAGTGCATGATCGTAATCCAGATGGCCCAATGGCTTCATCTGGAATTGATTACATCGCCATTGGTCCAAATACGCAAAGTTATTTACATTAAAACTCCAGCATCTGCCTGCTGGATGGGTGCCAGATTATCTGATGCACAAATAACAGATTAGCGCTAGTGTTAGAGGTTTACTAATGGCATGCATAGTAAATGTCTTAGTTGCAGTTTTTATTGGTGAAACAGATAAAAACACAGTAATAGAGTAACTGAGTAACTGTTGCATTAAATATCACAATTTACTGTCACACATACATGCAGATATTTCAGAAAACAGCACTCTTGCTTGACTGATATTACTGAACTGTATTATTTCTTATAAATAAAAAAAAATAATAATAAAAAAAATCCTATTTTGCTCTCATAATTTATAAATATCTGCTTTCTGATACGTTTTATTACGTTTTAAACTCTCAATCCGACAGTGGTATTATTATAGATGGTAAACTGGAAACTGTGTAATGTATGATACTGTGTAAAATCTCAATAACTATAATTTCTATTTTCCAGTATTTTGAGTTAAATTTATTGAATTAATTTATCAGTAAATTGCCTCTAAAGCTATACAATTGTATATGTTTCCTTGAATAGTTACAGTGCATCCGGAAAGTATTCATATCGCTTCACTTTTTCCAAAATGTTTTATGTTGCAGCCTTATTCCAAAATGGATTAAATTCATTTATTTCCTTAACATTCTACACATAATATCCCATAATGACAATGTGAAAAAAGAAATTGTTGCTAATTTATTAAAAATAAAAAACCTGAAAATTCACATGTACAGAAGTATTCACAGCCTTTGCTCAATATTTCGTTGATGCACCTTTGGCAGCAATTACTATGGAATCAGAAAAGACTTTCTTTCGCGCAAAAGACACGATGTACACATGCGTAGCCAAATTCACACGCATAAAACCAAATTCACGTCCGTAAAATATATATATATATATATATATTCACAAAAACAATTCACATGCACAAAATAAAAATACATACTCATAAAATACGTTTCACAAATGCAAAACACCATTTGCAAATGTATGAGTGTTTTATTTTGTGCTAGTGAATTATTTTTGTGAATATATATATAAATATTTTGCGCGCGTAAATTTGGTTTTATGCACAAGAATTTGGCTACACATGTGTACATCATGTCTTTTGTGTGAATTACTTTAGATACTAAACTCGCTCCATAATTACAGCCTCAAGTCTTTTTGAATATGATGCCACAAGCTTGGCACACCTGTCTTTGGGAATTTTTGCCCATTCCTCTTTGCAGTACCTTTTAAGCTCTATCATGTTGGATGGGAAGCGACAGTGTACAGCCATTTTCAGATCTCTTCGGAGATGTTCAATAGAATTTAGGTCTGGGCTCTGGCTGGGCCACTCAAGGACATTCACCGAGTTGTTGTGAAGCCACTCCATTGATATTTTGGCGGTGTGCTTTGGGTCATTGTCCTGCTGGAAGGTGAACCGACGCCCCAGTCTGAGGTCAAGAGCACTCTGAAGCAGGTTTTCATTCAGGATGTCTTTGTACATTGCTGCATTCATCTTTCCCTCTATCCTGACTAGTCTTCCAGTTCCTGCTGATGAAAAACATCCCTGCAGCATGATGCTGCCACCACCATGCTTCACTGTAGGGATGGTATTAGCCTGTTGATGAGCGCTGCCTGTTTTTTTTTAAACGTGACACCTGGCATTCTCTCTAAAGAGTTCAATTTTAGTCTCATCAGACCAGAGGATTTAGTTTCTTATGGTCTGAGAGTCCTTCAGATACCTTTTGGCAAATTCCAGGCAGGGAGTTGCTTCTGTCTGGTCACACTGCTATACAGGCCTGATTGGTGGATTGCTGCACAGTTGGATGTCACTTTTAAATGTCACTTTAAGCTGTATAGAAGTGTCTTGAAAAATATTTAGTCAAATATTATTTACTGTCATCATGGCAAAGATAAAATAAATCAGTTATTAGAAATGAGTTATGAAAACTATTATGTTTAGAAATGTGTTAAGAAAATCTTCTCTCCGTTAAACAGAAATTGGGGAAAAAATGAACAGGGGTCACTCAAGGGGGCTAATAATTCTGACTTCAACTGTAATTCACATTTGGGCTTTCTTCAAACATGGAAAAGATTGACCTCACATTAGGATGTAAACCTGGCTACTCACACTCCCATGCTCTATAGACAGAAGTGGAAGCTGCGTATAAAATTGTTTGTGATTAAAATGAACCCTCGAAAGATAAAGGTGCGATTGAGAGACTCCTCAGAATGTCATTTTTGGCTCTCTCAACCTTTAATTAAAGCTTCAAAACAGGGTGATAAAATTAACAAATGACTTAATGAATGGAGTTAAACAGGTGGTGTGTGGACCGGGGAAAATGAACCAATCAGTCTGTCCTGTGTGGATTCGAGCTCCTAATTAGAAGCTGTCTTAGGTAATTATGACTGGGCTAGGCTAACGCTAAAAACACTCGAGCGAAGGATAGTCAGGTGGAAAGATAAACAAACAGAGGATCTGCTCAAAGTCGACTTCTCCAAATCAGTTGTCTGAAACGTGTGTAAACGAGCAGAAAATGGGGTGTAATTGTGTGTGCCGGAGATGTTTTGTCTTGAAAAACACTCACATGTTTGTTGTGAGGATGGTGTGCTCTTTTATAGCTTTCCTTCAGGTTAATATCTCTCTTTAACAGATTTTAACAGATATTAAGCAGACTGTGGGAATTTTATTTAATTTTATTTTTTATGCATCAGTATTGACCTTTTTTACATCATTTATGAATATTTCTGGGCTTATTATGAATGATTCATCCATGCGTGTTGTTTTAAAGAAATGGAATGTTTGTTTTCATATTAATGCTACAATATGCAGCTTTGATGCAACGCTTGTTCTGCTCCGTTATAATTATGACTGTTTTGCGTTCAATATACTGTTGAACACAGAAATGTCACCTTACTAAAATAAAACTCATAGCAAATGTCATTTTCATGCTGTCCTTGTGCAGAACGTTGCACTAGTCTTACTGCTTTTGCAGTGTACAGCTGTTGAATGCATTGTGCAGTTGTTGTGTATGCATGGAAAAGCAACATGACCTTTTACATAGTCAAAATATGCAGCGCACAACCCGAACAGAAAGCGGTCCCACAATGCAATGTCTTCCAATTGACCTTTCCTTCCCAGTGCCATAAAAGACCTGTTAGTAATAGCAAACAGCACTTTAAAGATTTCATACCAATGTAAATAAATTATGTATAATATTTCAACTATCTTTGAAATGGCATCTATTTATTTCAACTCTCATGTTTTTAATAATGATATGTGCACAGCAAAATTGACAGTGTTAATTCAACTCTAAGAGAGTTAATTTTGACACTTGACCGGTGGATAATCCACACTGGCCAGAGTTAAATTAACATTTTCAAAAGTGTTAACTATTTAACACTGGCTCAAGAATTAAATATTTATTTCTTGTTTTATAAGTAATTATTCACATACTTTATGAATGCAATACATACTATATTACAGTGTAAAAAAAAAACTGGCAGCAGGGCTTCCAGAGATATTCTGTTAAATTACAGAAAATAACAATTTCACAAAATTATAAGTAAAATGGTTAAAATACAGAATATATATATTGCCCATTAAAAAACCAATAAAAAAATAATACTAACAACAAGAATGTACATTTGGAGAAATTGAAGTTATGCAATGGAAATTAAAAGCAAACATAAATTATTTGAAGACTTTTCATATAGAGTAGGTGGTTGTAGAAAAAAAGTACAAAGTATAAAAAAAGAGCTTTCTATACCAACAGAAACGTAGAAGTGTATTAAATGTTAGTTTATATTATTGTCTAAAATGATTTATAAAATGATAACCATGTTATTTTACATTTGATTGTTCAATTTCTATTTTTCAATGCCATATAGACTCACTTGACAACCATAAAGCACTATTCATTTAACTTTTATTTTTGCTTTATCGTCTTTATATATGTTTGTAATTTATTATATTTTATGCAGATGCACTTCATAGAAAAAGGCTTGATCACCCCAATCGATATAATTGAAGCCTAATATTACATTTATTAGTAGTATATTAATAGTAATACACTTAAAAATGTTTGTTTAATATGGTTTGTATATTAGTATTCCACTGTATTACATAGATAGGCATAGCCATTTGAGTTCTGAATAAGCCAAATAGGCTCAGCCCACCTGTTTACTGTAGCAAAAACCACTTTCTATATTCAAGTGCATTTTTTGTTTCCATGTATTAAATAAATAGCCTGCCACTTTTCTAATTAAATCACATACATAGAAGAAAAAAATTATAATTATATATATATATATATATATTAATACTAGACAACACTTGATGTTTCTATCTAAAACGAGTACATTCTCTCAGTGGTTCTGTGTTTAATCCTTTCTGTGCAAGACTGTATGGTATAGTTAGAGCCACACTAATCTTGGTAGTTATTTTTAATATAAAAATAGCAAAATGTTCATTAAGAGTTAATTTTTTTTTGCTGGAGGAAACAGCTGTGCTGATGAGGTGAGATCATTAAAATAGAGCCCATTATGTACACTTGGTGGCCAAAAGATTAATTACTAATGATTTATGTGACCAAAATACAGTAAAATATTTTATCATTTAAACTAAAGGGCGACAAGGTGGCTCAGTAGTTAGCACTGTCACCTCACTGCAAGAATATCGCTGGTTCGAGTCCTGGTGGATTTTTTTTTGCAGAATAACATTAAATACGTCAGAGCAAGAATATGGTTAATATTGGCATCTTAACCTCCAGTTTGACCTTTCTTCAACATTTGTCATTATTCACTCATTTTGTGCTCATGAATCTGCTGTCTTTACCTCAAAATCAAACGGCCTTGTCTTCATGGCAGGGTGAAGTGTGCGATACAATAATAGAGAGGCACAGGTTAATTGAGGTTGACGTAGCAAATGCTGTTTGTGTTTTTTTGTTTTCCTCAAAATTAAATTCTAGCCTCCTGCCAAGAGTGAGGACTGATTTATGGCCTGCCTTTAATTGTCTATTAAAATGCAATTATAAGCTGCTGTTGGTTCGGACGTGGGAACGGTGCTTTTCTGATACTCCTCAATGTGACGTGAACACACAGACGTAAATACAAGATACAAATAATAACCTGTTGGAAATAAGAAAACCTGGTAAGATTCCTCTCAGTTGATAGAAAATCATTGGAGATGATGTGTTTGTGTGTATATGTATATTAGGGCTGCACAACATTGGCAAAATACGACATTGCGATATTCTGTTTTGCTGCAATATACTGTATATATAGTGATATGCATGAGCATTGCTAGGCCTATTTTAGGGGGGCTATAGCCCCCCTATATTTCTACCCAGCCCCTCCTAAAACTTTTTTGATTAGCTCATAAACTGAACACTAAATTAGTGCCCTCAGTCCCCTTTAAATATGATAAGAAAATGGCGGCAGAATTTGTCTCCTCCCCGTCTTTTGTTTTTCATTTGATCAGCAAACCACAGCCATGGAGAGCGTGAGAACGAGGTGTGTGTTTATTGATAAATTGTTATAATATAGATAGATATAGATAACCTTGTATCACCTGTATCCCAATGTCACAGAGGAGCAGTCGGGTTTTCTCGGCGCTAACTAAGCTGAAAAGAAAATGAATGAATAAAATGCTAATTGAATCGTGAATCATGAATAAACTAAAAAAGCCAAAACATGAAGAAGGCATGGAGCCAGTATTTGTGTAGAAAATAATAATTTTTGTAACATTTTAATCCTTTATTTTTTTTTCATATGTAAAGATATTTGCTGTACATCCTGTGTGTATTTAGCAATGTGTAAGCGTTTGAACCCGCATAGGCGCATAACTAACGTGCTCTGCGCTGGACTTTAGACCAGCATTTAGTTGGTCAATGGCGCTGTCTATTTCAGTTCTTCAAAATAGCAACATGCCAACAATGCGCTTTAACACACCTCTAATTTAGACCAGCATACCCACAAGTCCACAAAGTAGCGCAAATAGATTTGCTATTTAAACAACGTGGTGCAAAACGTGAAAACTACTGTTGCACTAGTCTGAAAATTGCAACAAATCACGTAAAACACGTCTTGCGCCTTATTGCGCCCGGTGTATAATAGGGCTCAATGTGTCTATACTATTAAAATACCAGAGAGAGACCATTTTTCTGACTAAATGCAATTAGCATGCAGTCTATGCAAAGAAATGATTCATATGCTAAGCATATATTAAGAATGAGGTGTTTAAGAAAAGCAAATGATTATATTCTGTCATTCTACCATTATTATTGAATATTTTTGCTGCCTTGATATTTTCATTGACTAAAGTTCTTTGAAAGGCAGACGTTCTGTGCTGAATATTGGACTGGAGATGCTGCATTAAAATGCTAATGATCTGCCTGTGTGGCGACTCCAGTAGAGGACGGAGCATTTGCCGTTCGCCAAGCGCAGTGGTGATTTATTGACAGGGTTAATCGCCTGAAGGACTTCAATGTGAATGTGATAGCCATCACCGACGCTAATTGATTTTCTGTAATTTGCGAACACTTTGATACCTGCTGTTGTATTGTGTCGTGGATGAATAGACTGGCGTTGTGTTAAGACTTTTGCTCCACTGTTGAGTCGAGGAGGCAGGATTACCAACGTCATGTCTGTGTAATTAGTGTTTGTTTAATTAATCATGGATGCATGTGGATGTGTGTGGATGTGTGTGTGTGTGTGTGTGTGTGTGTGTGTGTGTGTGTGTGTGTGTCTGAATGATTTTCTGCTCAAAGGAATGCTTTGTGTCAATTAATGCTTTAGGGTACGCACACCTTGAATTATCTACATTGTGGGGACCACATATATGGATATGGATATAAATGGATTTGTGCATGTCTGAATGATTTTCTGCTCAAAGGTTTGTTGTGTCAATCAATTCATTGTCGTGTGTGTTTGTGCACACTTTGTATTCCTTAAGTTGTAGGGACCAAAAATATATACAGTTTGTTTATATTTGCATCTGTGTGAAGTCCTAATAAAGATAGCTGTAAAAGTGTGTGTGTGTGTGTGTGTGTGTGTGTGTGTGTGTGTGTGTGTGTGTGTGTGTGTGTGTGTGTGTGTGTGTGTGTGTGTGTGTGTGTGTGTGTGTGTGTGTGTGTGTGTGTGTGTGGGTGTGTGTGTGTGTGTGTGTGTGTGTGTGTGTGTGTGTGTGTGTGTGTGTTGTTAACTAATGTTCCTCTGGTTTCTGTCATTGCAGATGGATGACGATGATGGAGAAAATCTGTTGGATAATCCGAACTCTCTGTCTCTGGAGTTTGTGGACGATCCGAACTTTAAGAATAAAGTCAACTACTCGTATACGGCTGTACAGATTCCTACTGACATCTACAAAGGCTGTGAGTAATGACAACAACCCAGCAGGCACACCACCTCATAAGACGTTAATATTAGGTTAGATTTAGGTCATGATGTCAGGTTACCAAAATTCAATGTCTAGCCAGTGTCAAAGGATGTTATTTTGACGTCCAATAATGACGTCAAATGACGTTGGTATTTGGTTGATTTTAGGTTGTGTTGGAAAGTGACCAAAATCTAACGTCTGATAGATGTCATAGTGATAACGTCTACACAACGTCAAGGTGTAACATGATTAGACGTTGATTTTAGGTTGATTTTAGGTTGTATGTTGGACATTGTTCAACGTTAGTTTTCTGATGTCAACCCTATTTTCATTTAAAACCAAAATCCAACGTCCCCACGATGTTGGGGTACAACGTCAATATGGCGTTGTCATGTTGACGTCCTGTGCCTGCAGGGAACACTGATTTATTTTATTTTTTTTATTTTGTCATACTAATTGACAAAGGTTTACATTTTCAGTTTAGCAAAAAATACAACATGAATAATATATCCACTTAAAATAACTTAATACACTTTGAAAGAAAGAAAAAATATAATTAAAATAAATAGTATTTATTTGATTATTTTGTTATTTTCTTCAGTGTTGTTCTGTATTATTTAATATTATTATTATTATTTATAAAATAATAATTATAATAATAATAATTATAAAATAAGGGCGTTATGGTAGTGTAGTGGGTAGCACAATCGCCTCACAGCAAGAAGGTCGCTGGTTCGAGCCTTGGCTGTCAGACCTTACTGCCCTAATTAAATAATTAAAAATTAAGGCATGATCATATTTTACCCATATATATCATATTTTTTGATTGATATGAAGAATAAACAATTTTGGGACAATTTTAATAATCAGTTCTTTTATGCTCATCAAGACTGCAATTATTTGATCAAATCAGTAATATTTTAAAATATTATAAAATATTTTAAAGCACTGTTGTTCTGTATTATGTATTATTCATTCATTCATTTTCCTTCGACTTAGTCCCTTAATTATTTTGTTGTTGCACAGAGAAATATGTTTTACGTAGCGGACGCCCTTCCATCTGCAACCCATCACTGGGAAACATCCATACACACTCATTCACACACATCTACTACGGACAATTTAGCCTACCCAATTCACCTATAGCGTATGTCTTTGGACTTTGGAAACCGGAGCACCCAGAGGAACCCCACATAAACACGGAGAGAACATGCAGACTCCACACAGAAACGCCAACTGACCCATCTGGGGCTCGAATTAGTGACCTTCCTGCTGTGAGGCGATTGTGCTACCCACTGCGCCACCGTGCTGCCCACCACTGCACATTCAGTCTATAATGATCAATCATAATATTTAGTCTGATTTATTAAGAAGTCTATCCATCACTTAATCTTCATTCCTCATGAGAGTCTAAAGAATTTTCTTCTCCCATTTAAGCGTCTTAAAATATCCAGTGTTTTATTCTTTCAGTGTGTGTGTGTGTGTGAGTTTGTAAAGGATTTTACAACTGAATCACAGTCTTGTATCTGTGATAACATCTCTCAAGAATCCCTGGAAATGATAGCCAGATTCACTGTGAATCTTCAGAGAACGCTCTAATGGCAGCGCTTTAGACCACGCTTATATATAAACCATTTTTTACACTTTAAAGGTTTACGTGTTAAGAGGAGAAATGCTCACTCTTTAGGTGTTCAGAAAGTGTTTCAGCATGGCTCAGTGATTTGTTAGTGTGTCCAATGGGACGGATGTTTGGAGAATCTGTCTGTAGGTTTATGGGTAATGGATGATTGCTGGAAGATAGACGATGGCGGACTGTGATCAAACATTTGGACGTGGTTTTGTTCTGCTTTAATGCATAACCATCACATGTCAGTCTATAGAGGCTCTTTGGTGCACAGCGCTGAAGGTCATTTCTTTGACTGAGAGCAGTTCTACAGCTTACATGAGGTCAGGACAGGAGGATCATGGGTTTCATTGTGTTCTGGTTTAGGATTTACTATGAAAATAAGAAGATGAGTGACTGAAGAGAAATAAAATAGTTGGTTTAGTGATTCTTATGCGCTCGTGCTGTTATCAGGCTAAATCCTGTTTCACCGTCAAATTCAATCCTCGTTTTTTTTTTTTTTTTTGGG